>DWTT01001637.1:0-11348 GCA_018250895.1 Carterocephalus mandan | reverse complement strand
ATTAATAAAAAAGAAATTCATAATAATTTTTTTTATAAAGTAAGTAAATTAAAAATTAAATTTATTTACCTCCTAATAAGTATTTAAAAATGTACAAAACCGATGATGGGAAAAATAAATTTAACTAGGTGCTTACTAAAAAAATATTAATTATACTTACAGATTATTTCGACACAAATGTATATTTCTGGGTGTAAAAGTATCTCAAACATACACCCATAGACTAGTTAAATCTATGCATACACCCTTTAATCATGATTCTTAACATATCTTTCTGATCGAAATCGGTTAGTTTTAAATATATCAGCAGCTGCGTTATATATATTTTTTACAGTTTCAATTAATATTTTAATAAAGAGGACACAAGTAGATGAAGAATACAACAAAGGCCGACGGTTCAACGTGTCTTCCGAAGCACGGATGCGGGAAAAGACAATTTTGCTACTACTCAACACGCTAACTAACTTAACACTACCAATCAGTTTATACTCATGAGCGCTTCTTTTGTTTTTGCTTGCTAGCAATAAAATTATACTCATTCACAGTATTCAAACATACAATTTTAAATATTTGAGTACCTCTAATTTTAGTCATATTACGAGTATTATACTTTACTCAACATTTTTTCAGTCACTCGCTTTCTTTCATAGACTCAACTTTATGGCTTGTTTGGCTGTAAAATTAATGATACATTTCGTCTACATCCATTTACATGCTTGCAGTAATTAAACAGAGTTTCAAATATTCGCAGGAAGTTTAAAACATAGAAAGATTTAGAGATAACATACGAGTAGATAAGAAACACGACATGACAAAATATTGTAAAACTAGTGTAAATACCAGTGATAAATGTTCATATTCCTATTAAATAGGCAATAAATTATCAGTATCCATATTATGTTTTGTGAATAGATATCTCTAGTATAGAGTAATGATAAATCTATGGTTTTGTGAGTATATCCGAACAAAACAGCGAGCTAATTAACGAACTTTTAGTACGCAGGCAACATTTAAAAAACAACTGAATTTTGCCGATTAAGGGATAAAGCTACAAATTGGAAGCTCACCTTCCGATCGTAACCGGGGCTGCTTTAACATGCCATTCCGAATTGAGAATTGGCTTCCTCTTTCGTCGGATTATCCGAAATCCGACCAAGGAAAGTAAGAAAGGAACGCGCGACAAAACACTTGACCGTATCATGACATACAACATGGTGTTTGTGCTATTTTCATGCTATTTATGATGATTTACGTCGGTTTAATTTTTCGGAAGAAAGATTAAAAACAATGGTAGTGGTATACGGCAAGGTATGGGTCATATTAATAATGCTTCGTCATCGATTATTAATAATGCGTCGTGCCCGAAGAAATTCGTCGATGTCTATAAACTATTAATTGAAAATCAAGGTGGATGCCATCTTGCACGACCAGCCTAATTTTTTCAGCCAGTTACAACTGACACCGCGCCGTAATTTTGGTTTACGACTGGGAAACCTTTTAAAGGTCCAGACATCTTAGGAGCGACGCGAGATAATGTAATTCCGCTCTAAAACTCCGTTAGTGGCCTTCTTCAGCGCTTGTAAATGACTCCTGGATCTCTGTTAGAACACACACAAGCTCTCCATTCCTCCTCTTTTTTCCTCTAGGATGAGAACCAGAAACGTCAACACCTCTATTTCTATATGGTGTGCTTTACTACATCCACTTATCACCAGTCATGTTTAGGTCCCATGGAATGTTATGGTAGACAGCCTTGCCATAGATACACCGGGAACAAATCCAAACCCCGAGAAACTACTGAGTAATTCCATTTAGAAAAATCCAATGGTAGGTAGGCAGGTACTTTGTCTTATCAACCTTAGGACTTCAAGCTTAATAGCCACGCTTGCGACCACTAAGCCAACGAGGCAGTTTGAGCTGAGCCGACACTTAAATATTTATCTAACTCCGACACATCGTAACCGTGCTCGTTAGGTTTCTATATTGTGTTACGGCAACTTTTATTGGGAGTTATGAAATTCCAGGCACAACTTGTAACGAAGGTCGGAGTTTTATGCAAATATTTCTTCAAACATTCAATGGGATTAGAGCTTCGCATAGTAACGACGTAAGAGTTGATAAACTAACAGGGAGTGGGAAGTTTTGAATAGAGATGAGTACTTTCTGAAACTCAGCTACCTACAATGACTGAATTTGGTGTTCAGAACTTATTATATCAATAAGTGTTAGTTATCAGAATCTAGGGGTAATTTATTTATTTATTTATTTACTTATGTATAATCTTAAAGTACAGAGACGGACTTAATGCTAAAGCATTCTCTCCCAGTCAACATTAGAGTGGTGGGAAAAGCATCGAATCTTATTGTATAAAATTCAAAGGCTAGAGTCACTGACTCATCAACGCCCAGCCTAAACCCTTGGACTTAGAAAGCTGTTATTTTTTCACATGTCTTGCTTTTACAATGTAGGAAAGGAATAAAAATGGATTTTTCGAAATTCAATCTTTAAGGTCATCATCAAACATCTTCATTTCTCAAGATACGTGCATGAAAATTGAAATTTAAGCTTATGGTTAAAAATAAAGACACACACGTTTCCTTTTTTTTTTAAATTCCACTACTAAGAGGGTGTATTTAGGGGATCAATGTTGAGAATGTTGCACATCTTGAATGGATTTAATCAAAATCATCTTCTTGGATAATACTTTGAACGTTGATAGGAGTCCAACTAATATGCAGCCAAAATAAAATTAGGCCACCTTTTTTGTCACTAATCATCAGGTGTTCATAGGATGACGGCCCGGATCTTCATCCGCGACTTTTTGTTTAAATAATCTAATCTAATCTTTTGGTTTGAGGAATGATACAAAATATTTCGTACATTGTTGGTACTGCTGTAGGTAGGTACATCTACATCGTAACAGAGACACGAATTTTAACATGTAAATAAATATAATTTAAACGCAAGTATTTAACCACCATGGCTGGGAGCGCCCTCCATCAATTCCCCGCTCGATTACCCCCATTACCCCTCCATACCCCAAGGCAGTGTGAAAAATATTAGCCACAGCGTAAAACGACGTCACGTGTCAACCATGAACCATCTCGTTAGTTCGAAATTTGAATATCGGCCAATCAACGCACGACTCGACGGGGAGGATGAACCCAAGTGAATTGAATTTTAACCGTACTAGAGGTAAACAACTTACTTACCTTATATATCCGATGATCCCCAGACTGGCTGATCAGGTTTTACTGGCTGAAGATTTTATGATGTCATAAAAAATGTTTGCAGTGTCGATAGTTTTACACCCCTGCCGAAAGGAAGTGTCAATTTTATAAGTCTTGAAAATCTTTTAACTTCGATTGATATTTTATGTTACCATTTGCACAAGAAATCCTTCCAAAAGTTAACGCGGAAAATAAGCCTATTTTTGTCGTGAAACAGATTTATAAGAAAGCGAGTTTTTAACACTTTTCAAGAGATTTAACACTTTTCAATGTAGCAATCTGGATAGTCAAATGGAACAAATTCGAAAAACGCTAAAAATATATTTAATCAAATTGTATCGAAGCCAGAGTCGACCTTATTAGTCGAGTGACTCGACAGATTTTCAATATTTACCTACCGGGTTTCGGAATCAAATTATCGAGAAATCTATCCTAACCAAATAACTCATCTACATCACAGAGCAGTGTTATAGGTAAAACAGTGATGTTCAATTCAAGGGTTCAAGACATCACACTACTGAGTGGGATCAGATACTGACATCATAAGCTTGCATCTGATAAATCAATATGTCTTAATCTAACGAACCAGGCTGTCTAGGAAGCTAAGAATATCTGTCTAGAGTGGTGTTAATGGAAATTATAAGATGGTTATATATATTTTAATATATATATTTTAATAATAATCCATACTAATATAATAAATGCGAAAGTAACTCTGTCTGTCTTGCTTTCACGCCAAAACTACTGAACCGATTTAAATGAAATTTGGTACACAGATGTCTAGAGCCTGAGAAAGGACATAGGCTACTTTTTAAATGGATTTTTTTTTGTAAAGGGTTGAAAAGGGGGATGAAAGCAATATAAGGACTAAGATGGTCGCCTCTAAAGAAGTGTAACCGGAAATTACGTGTGCCGTGCCCGCTGCGAGCACGTTCACTCCTGAAGATGATCATTGTAATCGATCGAAATTAGTCGGCCTTTTTCCGACTTAAACCACTCGTGAGTAAGCCGGTTATTTCAACTATGATCCAGAAATTAATCTTGAAAATTACTTACATGGCAAATATATATTTCATAAACCTGCCAATGATACACACGTTACTTTCCAATTCTTGTGAAAGCCAATCAAACATAACGTTGGCCAAGCAAAAAGCAATAAAGCTTATAACGTATACCAATCATTGGGGGATATGGAATGCGTTTTTTATTACCTAAGGGTATAAACGGAACTCCGCACCCCTTCGCAGCAATGGCGCAGGCATTGAATTTCCGATGGCAAATTATTTGATACTAGGGAGAGCCTTTTTATGCTCAGAGAAGAGATAGGCTGCGTGGAAGACATCCATAGGACTCTGCACACTGTTCAAGTACGCCACTGTGACGTCATCGGTCTCAGGTCATGTTATTGAAACTTTTTGGTTACCTATTAAAATTTTATTTTTAATGTTTGGTTTTTTAATACTTAGTAATAGAATTAAAACTAGAAAGAGCGGTAATAATGTAAGTTACTTAAAGGGTATCCCAAAAACTGATTCAGTTATTTGTAAAGTTTTTGAATTAAATCTTTCTCATTACCATTTTATTTGATAAATGCTTCCATCTCTAGATGCATCAGCTCACTTTCAAGATTATGGCTGTACGAAAGAGTCAAAGAAAATAAGTTGAATACTAGCAGAGGCAAGTACCTAAGTTTTATGATTAACATAATTTAACATCATGCATCATGTATCATGTATCTTCCTAAAGGGGTAGGCAGAGGTTTGTATTACACCCAATATGCGGTTCTATCACAGAAATTAATCAAGATAACGAATTATTTTGAAGTGAAACTTCTTTAGGCGCATGAGGGTAAATTTTTTACGGATGAAGCGGATATGACGCATTATTGCGTCACGGACGTGACGCATGTATGTGTTCCGAGACCCTAGTTGCTACATTCCTTCTAGTGTCTCCAATGTAAACCGATTCTATCCGTAATTCCTTTAGTATATGGCAGATAATCTTGTAATCTGTCTATATTCGCCGGTTTTGGTCGCCACTTTCAAATATAGACACTCGAATTCTTTGAATTTCGAAGACTTCGAAACTATTCTCGAAAGCTTGTGAAGTCTGCCAATCCATACTTGGCCTGTGGTGAACTAAACCACTCCTATTATAAGAACGGTGCCCATCAGTTGGATATATAAAGGACTGGGATGTGATGATGTAGTGGAGTTAAGTCGCACTTCTCTGTACTAGTACTTTCCACTGTTTGCATATAAGAGCCAGTCTACGCAGTAAGTATCATCATAGCGTGCAATTATTATACGTCTGTACGTACGAGTATTTCTTCCTGTAAGCTGTTCTTCACGCATAGTTTTGTCGGAGGGGTTAGAATGTCTGGAGCAATTATGCAAGAGGCTTTTATGCTACTTGAGGAAGGTGACAACAATCCATGGAAAAAGGCCATTTGGAAAGCTCGTTAAAACCGGTTATAACTCCTTGTTATAAGGGACAATACTATTGTGAAATACATATAAATATATTTACTTACATACTTACGTTTATTTTCGCTAATAGTCACAAAGTATATTATATATTTAAATATAATAATATATGTTACCGGCAAACTGTACAATCTGGTATTCTATACAATACCTAGGCAATGTACAGAATAACTAAAACGTGTATGTAATGTCTGAAATCTTATTTACTAGACTTCCCCGCAGCTCCGCCCTTGTCAAATAGTTTTCCGTGCAGAATAACCTCTATCGTCAAGGAATGGTTTAAATTATAATAAATATAACCTGTACTTAATCAATAAGCGAACTTCAAATGAATTTTTCAAAAATATTTAAATAAAATTGGAATATAATATTTAGGTGCTGCCTGAGCTCCTGCTACCCGCCATGGATTTCAACGTAATTTTTGGTTTTCTACTCCGGTTTTTAACGTGGTTTTAAGGTAAGTTATTTTATACTTTTCTGGTGGACCAGGAGGTAATTTATTACCTAGTTAAAGTATTTAATGGACAATAATGTAATCGTACATTGCTGAGCTGCCATATTCTATAGATTGCCTAGGTATAGTATAGAGTACCTGAATTACACAGATTGCCGGTAACATTTATACAAATAATCAATTTAATTGATCACTACTTCTTATCTTGTCTTATTCACAGAAGTCATGTACTCGTACATACTCGTTTGCTGGTTACCCACTCGAGAATAAAGATACATAAGAATTTCCCTAATCTGTAATCTGATCCAGACACCAATGTTACACCAATTTTTCTGCGTTGATTCAGGATTTTCTAGTTTAGACATAAGCAATTAATCAGTATTAAAGCCGGAGCCTGTAATCCCACGATCTTTCAAAGCTTCGGGAAAAAAATTGATATTGTGTTTCATAACGATATAATTTGTGCATTTTTAGAGATAGGGAGGATCAAAGAATTTAAAATTGCTATGAGGGGATTACTTTCAAGAATTTCAATTATTTGTATGAGAGAATTGAGACGTGACTTGAAATTTAAATACGTTATATTTACGCGTGCCATGGCATATTTTTTCGTGTATTTTCATCTAGAGATTTACGAGTGTCTCTGTCATTCATAAACTTCCTGATTAAAATACAGCTTTTATAAACTAGCGATAAAATACAGATTCTGCAATGAACTACGTCAAAAAAAAAAAACTTTTATTCCTGGCAATTATGTAGCCTATAGAATATTAGTGGATTAGTAGAACAGCCTGTAATAGATTTTAGTAAATGTTAGTAGAAACTATAACTAAAGCCTTATAGCTAAAATCTAACCGGAGACAAAGATGATTCCCGCCTCCGAGGCCACTAGCGCTCTTGTGCTTGGGACTTATGGAGGCTTAGACTTTATTCATCATCATCATCATCATTACAACCCTTACTTTGTCCCGCTGTTGGGCACGGGTCTCCTCTCAGAACGGGAGGGATTAGGCCTTAGTCGGTGGACTAAGGCCGTTCTGAGAGGCACTTGACCAGATCCGCACTTGGCCAGCGTGGTGACGCTGGCCAAGTCCGGATTGGCAGACTTCACATGCCTTCGAGAACATTAGAAGAACTCTCAGGCCTGCAGGTTTCCTCACGATGTGTCCTTCATCGTTACAGCAAGTGACATTTAATTTCTTAAATCGCACATAACTCATTGGTGCGTGCCGCTGGGGTTTGAACCCGGACCGCTCGGCTGTCACCGCTGTGGGCTGTCGACTTTCTTAATGTCGACTTTATTAATGTATCTAAAGCTATAGGTATATAGTAAATAATTTGTCATGCCATTTCGTACTCAGAACACAGGCTGGCCTTAAACCAAATGAACCAATAAAACGATGAAGATAGCGGTAAACTGCTCAATCGAAAGTATACAGGACCAGCAGCGGTGGAACCGATTAAGGGAGGCCTTTGACTAGCAGTGGATTTCGTTGGATGGATGGATTATATTTCCATTCCATTCTATCCAATCAATCCAATCGGTATCATCATATTCTATCCCATGCAATTTTATTTATTCTTATGATTTTCGCAATCTTAGTCAAAGTCAAAGTCAAAGCCTTCCCCTATCCAAGGTCAATATAAAAAAGGTTGAAAAGGGCTACGATCCTTAAAGGAGAGATTTACCGACAATACCTTAAGGTTCTATTATAAAGCGTCGCCGCCATCTTCCCGACCGCTATTTACCTACCCTTGTCATTGCGATACGGCCTGCTTGTACTCGTATGTTTGTTACGCGCTATATTTAAGGAATAGTTACGATTCGGCTCACAATGCTAGGGATGTGCTACGTCGCAAACTGGGTCTTTATTCAAAACAATATTTGATAGTAAAAAAAGACGGTACCTACTCTCTCATGCCAACGCCTTATAGAACCTATAAAGATGACTCTACCACCTACTACCAACCAAATACTTTCGTACTGGACAATCGTGGTGCAGCTCACGCAATAAACGCTCATATCCCCGCGGTTGGCTTAAGCTTGTGTTACCGGTGTTGTACACATAAAACGTCAAAATATTTATCTACGATGTAAACATCGGCCCCGACCAGGATTCGAACCCAGTACCTGTGGCAGTCAGGGTCCACTCACTGCCGCGCATTGTAGTCGTCAAATGCTTGAGGTCCCAACTACAAGTAAAATGTACGAGTTATTAGTCCTACTAGCTAGTTGGTGCAAGCTAAAGCAAAATTCCAAAGTATTAATTAGTATCTGCGGATGAGACGGTTGACGTTAAGGAAGTTGGGAATCGAAGTTTAAAGTACTTCTATAACACAAATACGATATCAACTACAGTTAGTTAATGACTAGTGAAGTGGAAAGAGTCTCCAACTCATTCAACCGTCATAGAACAGGGTTTGCCAATCTTTTTTGTGTGTAACATCCCCAGATTAAGAATGAACATTTTCAAATTTTTTTCGTGACAAAAAAACAAATACTTTTTATTTTATCAACTTGACGTCACTATCCTCGGCAAGAAGAATTCGCTGATTTCAAGAGATGTAAGACATCTTTTCTGATCTAATCGGCCTTCATTTCTAGAGATTCTTCCTGAACTTCTTCGGGTAATTGTCATCGACAACAAACGTGCCATATTGGTGACTCTGAATTTATGTCTCGAATAACGGTGAAATGATTATTATATGATAGATAGTAGGTACTCGATTTTTTCCCATCGCAACGCTGTTCAAAAATGCACTGGCGATGGTAGGCCACCGTGAATATTGTGTGAGATCCAATTGTTAACTTAGTAATGTAATTATGTATGCACAGAACTCAGCCGGCAAGAGGCGAGTGCATTTGACGTAAGAATAATTTTATTTAACAAACTTTTGTACGATAATGAAGAGGTCCTTACCAGGGACTGTATTTATTTTTGTTATGCGCTTACCTGCTTCAGTATAATACAGAAGGAGGGCAATGCAGCATCAGTATTAACATGTGCCGGATAGCATACATTAGAGGACACAGGGCACGGGTCTTTAATTATATTAAACCTGAGACGTCTCCCCTACGCTGTCATGGCGAATCTATTTACTACCACCCTTTCATTGCGTCACTGTTAGGCACAGTACTTCTCTTGTAGGGGTTAGTGGCTAATTTATTTCGCTATGAGGTGATTGAACACATAGGTAACTACAAACTACTAAAGAAAAGAGAGATAATGCTATTCTAAATGGATTAATATAAAGCAACAAATTAAAAAAAAACAATTATAACAATTTAAAAAATCACCGGGAAAAGCGTCATATAGTTCCCTCCAAAGTTGAAGGCATCCATAATTATTAGGGGAGAATTTTAATTTTTACACCTTTGTATTAAAAAAATCTACTTACATATTAAATTGAGCTATGCGCTTGTATATACCTTTATCTATACACAAACGATTCCTCCACAAACCGGGAACGAACTAAACTAACTGACCTCTTTAATTAACATAACACCACCGAGGTAGATAATGAGCTGTATTTATAGACTTCGCCAACTATAAATTTCTTTAATAGAACCATGCATCTAGTCACCTGAACCGACTTGTATAAGACTATTTGCTTTTATTACACCACAAATATAGTCAAAGATGCTCTAACTCGGTTGGAGGCAAACGAGATTCAAGATGGTAAGGGTATTTTAGGAAGGAATTAAAGGAAAATAATTGCTGGATTAAATATGTTAAAATTTAAGTAAATATTAAAAGTTATACTCAATATTAATCTATACTAATATTATAAATAGGAAATATGTGTTTGTAATGTTTTCACACAAAAACTACTAGACCGATTTCAAAAATTCTTTCACCATTAGAAAGCTGCATCTTCACGTAGTGACATAGGCTATATAATATTACTAGGTGTAAACGCAACTATTGTTATGTCTAAATCTACGCGAGCGTAGCTGTCCACTAGTAATTTGAAAAAAGTAATTAAGAGAAAATTAAAATTACGTTGCTTAAATGTATTATGTAATATATACAGATTCTCTATATCTAACACCTTCTCATTGAGATTATTCTTATGAGCCCAAACCACAGAATACTTAATAGTACAAGTACCTACCCAAACACACTATATCTGCTGTAAGTTTCTGAGGAAATGAGCATTCCGCAGACTAGGTATTTGTTGCTACAGCATCAACAAGGTGACAGCATGACTTGGAAATACCACCGAAGTAACAGTCAAATTTCAATTCAATCAGTTCGTGAGACCCTTTTGTGGAGTAGGAAATGGTCTGATGATAATTTATTTATTTATTTGTACGTTAAACTTCTTTTTGCTTCGGGACAAAATACATTCTGTAGTTTTATTACCAAGTTTTTAATGTAAGTAAATAATGTACCTACCTAGAACCGCGCTAGAAATGAAAATATCCTAGAAGTTTACATAGGCAAAGAAAGCTTCTGATTCATTTTTAAGTAGCTTATGACTACACGAAGCTGAATCTATAGAGCTTTTCTAAAGTACAATCCCCTTCTTTTCCAAACTTATGCAACTACAATGTGCTTCCTTTATAAGTCCACGTATAAACACAGCGCATACCAAAACAGGATATTCTCAAAAGCTATCATTCCGGTTAATCTGGGGCAGACCTGAAGTTGTTTCTGTTCATATTTCACACTAGTGGACGCCCGCAGCTTCGCTCGCGTGGAATTAGACATAACAATAGTTTCGTTTACACCTAGTAATATTATATAGCCTATATATAATATGTCACTCAGTGAAGATGCAGCTTTCTAATGGTGAAAGATTTTTTGAAATTGGTCCAGTAGTTTTTGTGTGAAAACATTACAAACAAATGTTTCCTCTTTCTTATATTAGTATAGACATTATAAGGCGCTGTCTAATAGGTGTAAGGTGTTACACTGCGCTATTATATTTGATGGATATAATATCGTCGGTACAAAAGTCAACTAGTCAAAGTGTAATTTTGGCAGTTTTTACATCAATATCTGGACACATCGCATACTGTGGCAAAATATTGTATATGTGGCATTTCAAATATAAATGTTATTATTACAAATAGTTTTTTCTGCATAACTGAAATAAGTAAAAATTCTACATAGGTAAACTAATCTATGTGAGATTAGTTTACTTAGTTTACTGCCAAAATGACACTTTGGC
>DWTT01001636.1:0-11352 GCA_018250895.1 Carterocephalus mandan | reverse complement strand
CTTCTCTTTAAGTAGTTTGTAGTTACATAGACTTTCGTTAAGCGTGTGTAATCACCTCATAGCGAAATAAATTATTTAAATTTGAATTTGAATTTGAAATATAACCGATATACTCGTAACTTAAGAATTTTGTATCCTATAACAATTTGATTTGAAAATCTCACAACTAATTTCTTCCACACAACGTCTTTCCTACGACTTTATTTATCTGAGTTATATGTACCTACATAATTATTATTTATTTATTTGATCAAATATTTTTGAAGCCTTCGTTTGTTCGAGTTTTTTATTCCTCCCACAGTTAACAGTGAGCAAGGATGGGAAGTCTTACTACGCTTCGCTCGAGATCAACAATGTCACTGTTGAGGACGCTGGCAAGTATCGGGTGACGGCCAAGAACGAGCTTGGCGAGAGCAACGCTACGATCAGCTTGAACTTCGATAGTAAGTCGAACGTCACTTTTAGTTATGTTTTGTATGAGTGATACCAGGGCGTAGTGCACCATAAAGACTCAAATCCAACTCATCTACAACTGTCTATTCAGAAAAGACCATTTGTCTTCTCAGCATCCACAGTGGTAATAAAGTGGTTGACTGCGTGAAAATAACAAATTGATAACATATTTACGCCTTTATTACCCTGAAGGGGGAGACAGAGGTGTTAATTACTTTTAAGTGGTCTGCCTAATTCCATTTACGATTTTTTAGTTATGAAAACCATATATGAAAATGGTGACGTTTTCAACGAGTTATCCACCATTAAATCCATAAAAAACTAGTGACTATTTGACTTTTAGTCTACTTATAATAGTTATCTCAGAGTTTTACTTTGATGCAAATTGATGTTGAATCGATATGGTGTGCTAAAGCCTAATCCTGCTATTTTAAAACGATTTAAATTAATATGGCTATGGTTTTAAAAGGTTGATTTTAAAATAAAATCTTTATTATTAATTAACTGTTTAATCAAACGTTTTAAATTTTACAATAAACTCAGAGAAATTTAAAAAGCATTCGATTGAACATACATTTAAATTATTAATTTTAAAAGATATTTTGAACAAATTCAGTAATATTGTGTCATCACGTTATTAAAATGAAATTAAAATAATAAACAGAGAACAGGATCAATACATAATCGATGCTTAATTATGTTTAAATCAATGTTAACTCTAAAAATTATGGAGTTACTCGTATGTTAAGCGCTTCAAAATGTTTAACATTGTTTTCATAGTGTGTACCTAATCCTTATCAGCAGTAGTTTCGATGCGTTCACAATAAGTTTAAATGTTGCAGCTCAGCTTTTGTTATCATTAACTAATTTTTATATGCCAGTTACTCTACAATAAACACTTTATTAGGTTATAACCAGATGTACTTTTTAAGATGTTTTCTTTCGTTCGTCTATATCGTTTATACCTACACATACCACAGTACAACATACACTTTGCACTTGCACTATTCTTCACTTTTAATCATGGTAAAATACTCATTATTTTTACCTATTAAATCCCTTTTAGTATAAACCTATTCATTAATCTTTCTTTATAATCTCATGTTTGACACGCCCCTGCTATAAAGCTTCTATTAACATTTAAATTTACATTATACATGTACTAGTATTTAGTTTGTGGTAGATTATCGCAGAATAATTGCTTCAGCGTACGCATAACTAATAAAAATAATAAATATCAGCGACTGTATTGCGTGCGTCAGATTTGCAGTAGCTTCAAAAAGGAAATATTATAATCCAAATTTATACTTTTACTTTATGTATTTATAACGACTTCTTATACATTTCTTGATTATTAACTCTATATACTCAAATTTGGCTGCGATTAATTAATCCGATTACACCATTATCAAAGAAAACATCTTAAATATTACACTCAAAAAAGAGAAAGATAGCTGCAAATGTTTACTCAATAAGTTAGTTTTATAGAGCTGATATTAATTAGTAAATTCATGGTAATAGGCGACGAAGCGCCCGTGCCTGAAGACTTTATCAAACCAACATTTACGGAGAGACCAGTCACCAGGCAATCGGATGATGGTACCAAAATCACATTTGAATGTCGATGTGTTGGCAAACCGAAACCAACCGTCTCATGGTAAGAAAAATCTCATTATTCTTGATGAGAATTTAAAACTAAACGTATATTGATTAAATTTTAATTTAACGCATGTGATGCTAACAGGTACCATGGCAAAACCCTAATAAAAGAAAGTAGTCGATACAAAATAACATTAGAAGAGGACCAAACATTATATCACATGGCGCGACTTGAAATTATAGGCGTAGAGAATTCGGATAAAGGAGAATACAGGGCTGTAGCAAAAAATAAACATGGTGAAGGCGTTGCGAAAATAAACCTTAATTTCCAAAGTGGCGATAAACCTAAGTAAATATTAATTATTTTACTTACTAAGACTTATCTTTACTTATAAAAATGTCTAATTTTAAAACAGAAATTAATATTAAAGTTTTTTAAACAGAATTCCTGACGGTAAAGCACCCAGATTCCCTAAAAAGCCTACAATCAGGCAAGAAGGGGATGTTTTAGTAATGGAATGTATATTAGAAGCACATCCACTTCCCGATATCACATGGTTTCACGGAGATAAAGAAATTAGGGATGGTGTCAAGATGAAAATGTCCAGAAAAGCTATAGGAAAGGACACTTACAATTTGACACTAGAAATTTTAAATCCAACTATTGAGGACGGTGGAAATTATAAGTGTAACGCCTTTAACGTGTTTGGTGAAAGTAATGCAAATATTGCTCTCAACTTCCAAGGTAAAAACGATCCTTTTTAAATATGACCTTTTAAATTTTGTTATAAACGTACGCAAACAGTAGCATTTGCATGGTAGCTTAAAGCTTGGAGCTGCATGAAATTTCTTTTTTTAGTTTTAGGTAGTAAAATAGTGTATTTATTTCTGTAGGTGGGGATGACGAAAATGGTTTCGCTCCATCATTTATTGAGAAACCCAGAATTATTCCCAACGAAGATGGCACACTCATTACGATGCGTTGTGTTTGTAAAGCAAAGCCGGCGGCTGAAGTCACGTGGTACCGAGGCACATCCGTTATTAAGGCTAGTAGTAAAATTGAAATCAAATCAAGTCTTATTAGTGAAGACGTGTACGAGCTAGTGTTGCTCTTAACAAACCCTACGGCAGCGGACGGTGGCGCCTACCGTTGTCACGTCAGGAATGAATTTGGAGAGAGCAACGCAAATCTTAACTTAAACATCGAGGCTGAACCAGAACCAGAAGGCGAGGGACCAACATTTGTAGAAAAGCCAACGATTCAGTCTAAGGATAACGGTAAATTAGTAATTATGGGATGTAAGGTCAAAGCAAATCCAAAGCCAACGATTGTGTGGTACCACGAAGGAAAGGAAATTAGGGACTCGTCGAAAATTAAAACCAGGGTCGAAGTAAAGGAAGACATTTACACCATCTCACTAGAACTCATTGACCCTGGTATTGAAGACTCCGGATTGTATAAATGCAATATAAAAAATGAACTTGGAGAGCTCAATGCAAATCTTACGCTCAATATTGAAAGTAAGTTTAAAATAAAATAAAATAAAGTTATATTTATTATTATGCATTTTAATAAATACATTGATTACACTTTATTTTGTGTTTACAGTCATTCCAGTAATCAAAGAGAAACCAAAGATCATTAAGATAGTAAAGAAGAAGACTGTCATTGTTGAATGTAAAGTATTAAGTAAATTTGCACCTTCATGTACATGGTTTAAGGAATCCTCTGCAGTGAAAGAGGACTCCAGACATACCGTTCTTATTGAGCCAGTTAGAGAAGTAAGTTTAATAAAACTTATTATACGATGCCTCTTGAATTATTATAATTTTTATTATTACTTGAGACATCGAAATATTTTACACATACCTACCATATATAATATATATGTATAAAATTATTTTGGCGGCATATCAATAATTATTTCCGATGAAATAATTTTCAGGGTGAGTTCGCTGTAAAACTAGAAATATCCAATGTTTCTCAACAAGACAAAGGTTCTTACAAACTAGTAGCTAAAAACGAAAAAGGTGAAGCAACATCACAACAAGTTGAAATCACTGAAATCCCAGAAGAAAAAGGTGAAAAACCTCAAATCATCAAACATTTTAGAAGCCTGGTGAGTAGTACATTGTTTAGAAACCATTTGTAATAATTATTTGCATACAATACATTGTTAAATATTTAACAATAACTCGTTTATTTTATGTTGTTATATTCGTATAAACACATTAAAGTTTCATGTAACTTGAAGTTTTCTACAAGATTAAATTAAAAATATCCATGTAAGATTTTGGAACGTTAAATAATAAGGGAATTTATTTTGCGTAGGCTAAGAAAGAAAATGAGGAGGCCGAATTTATAGCAGTTCTTAAAACGTCTGATCAATCATGTAGATGTACATGGTATAAAAATTCTACTGTTATCCGAGATTCTTCAGAAGTAAATACTTCCTTTGATGGAGTCAATGCAAGGCTGATAATTAGAAAAGTATCATCGAAATATGTTGCTAATTATAGAGTAGTTATCAAAAATAAATTTGGGGAGGATGAATCAAGCGCTGACCTAACAATTGTCGAGGAAAAGGTACGTGTTTTAATTTACTATTCCGGAAAAGGTTTGATACTTATGGTGATGTCGAAAAATTTTGCAAAATATATATGTAATATTTTTTTATTAAAAAATTCACAGAAGAAGAAGAAAGAGGAAGAAGAAGAAGAAGAAAAAACCGTGATGGAATCTGAAGAGGAGATGTCTGTAATTGAAGAAAATCATATTGAAGAGAAGAAAACAGCTGCTAAGAAAGTCATAAAAAAAGACGAAGTAAGGATGGAGTCAAAAGAAGAAGAAGTGTCTGTGGAATCCAAGAAGACAGAAGCTAAAAAGGTAGAAACAAAAATACAAGAGACCAAAAAAGCTGAAATGGAGGTTGAAGAAACAAAGAAGATCCTTGAAAAGAAAGCAGCCAAATCAGAAGAAGAGAAATTAGCTCTCCTAGAAAAGATTGAACAAAAGAAACTAGAAAAAGAACAAACGGAGACAAAAATAGATGGAATACCTAAACTCAAACCAGTTAAACCGAAGGAAGAACCCAAACCTGAAGAAGACAAAAAAGATACCAAAAAAACTGAAGAGAAGAAAAAAGTCATCAAAAAGAAGGTTGTTTCTAAGAAGGAAGATGTAAGTAGTGTAATTTTGCAATATTTGTACAGAAAATGGAAAAAGCTTATAGTAATAATATAATTAGAAATGCCATCGATGTTTGTATATACTTATTACTTGTTTTGTTTATTTTTTTTAATATAGATTTATTCGGCAAAGGTCAGTCACAGGTCAGTTTATGACCAAAATATTTTGTACAGCTTTGAATTTTGTTGCAATTGTATAACAAATTCTATATTTTGTGTGTTGTGTTAACATTTAGAATGTGCTAAACTGTGTTTAAATATAGGAAGAGATGGAGTTCGTCGACGATTACGAGAGACCAGTCTTGGAGAAATATGAAAAGATCACACCGACGCCACTTGATAAAAAACATAAACAGGATGACACACCTAAGGTAATACTTACATAACAACACATTCTATTCACTTATTCTTTTCATATGTTCCACGCACATTTTGACATAACAAACAAAATTAATCGTATATTCAATCACACACTTTTAATTTGTTTAGTCTAAAAGGGCATCAGTATCAGAAAGTCTTAAGAGCGAACAATATGAAAGCGAGGAAGAACCATCAATCGCTACTCCAGCGCCGGAGAAAAAGCCCAAAGTTGAAACAAAAGAAAAGGTATTGTTTCATAACTTAGTTTTTCCTTTTGAAATGAAATGAAATGGTCACACCCGTATTTTCTTCCTATATTAAGTATATGTAAAAAACAAGTTTCTCACATAATAACAGTGACAATTTAACGGAAAGAATGCCAAACAACTTAGTATGATTAAATAGTTTTATGTTACATATTATTATAATTATTTAACTGAAGATATTAAAATGTCATTAATAAATTATAAGGAAGCGGAACAGCCTAGACGGCCAAGCATCAAAAAGAGTATTCCGAAAGCTGAGGAACCTGTCGATGAAATATCTAAAGTTAAATTAAATAAAACGGCAGTAAAACCGACAGAAGAAATTTCTGAAAGTCCCCAAGTGGCACAGAGTAAAAAAACAATTAAGAAGGTAAAATTTATTTCTAATTAAATTTAATTTTATATTTTCTATTCTTCTCTAACAATAAGCTTAATTTTATAAAATATTTTCATAAAAGCCGGAGAAACATGACGAATTCGTGGACGATTATGAAAGACCAGAATTAGAAAAGTACGACAAAATTTCTCCAACACCTCTCGATAAAACCAAAAATCAAAATGGAATGCAGGAGGTATTTATATATGTTCTAAAAATATTACTTTATACGTGGCTTCCTCAGCTTCAGAGATTAAACAAATTTAAAAAAAAACAACATTTATAAATATACTTGATAATTTTAGGAGTCTCCTGAATTTGTGGACGATTATGAGAGACCTGAACTTGAAAAATATGAAAAAATTACACCAACACCTAAAGATAAGCGTCGTTCTAGTGACATTCAGGTATAAAACTCTTCTTCTAGACTTACCTGGATTACATAATAATAAATTATTATCTTATGTGAAGAATGTCTAAGAATATACGCATCAGTAAATTAGATATGTAACTATTTTTTAAGTTCAACCTAATGCTAATGTTTTCGATAGGATGAAGTTGACATGATGAAAGGCAAAATTAAGCCTAAAGATAAGGAAGACGAACCCGAAAAGCCTACACTGCGTAAACGTTCCGTCACAAAAGACAAGGTACACTCCACAACATTACGTATTATTGAAAGCAAAAGTGATTTCAACATTAAATTTATTTGAATTTACAATTTAGGAGGAAGTTATTAAACCAGAAGACAAAACAAAGGCCAAACCCACCAAAAAAGGTGAACCTCAAGCAAAGAAACGTTCTTCTCTTAAAGAGAAAGAGGTACACAAGTGAAACTAATTTATCTAAACACTTTACTTCTTCATAACACTTTTCTTTGGCGAAAAAAGTTTGTACGTGCAATTTAAATCTAATTTAATTTAATGATCATAACATCACTTTGACAGCATTTGAGGTAATTAGTACTACGTATTTAATTTACCACTACTTAATTTAAGCGTTAACGCTACCCGCCGTATCCTGAAAACTTATTATAACTTACACTGACATCTATCTCTTATTTTCTTATTGTAACAGGTAAATGCAACAAAAGTAAGTCATAACTGTTTTACTGCTTACGTATTTACGCTTATATAACTTTTGTGCTTTGCTTTGGCAGCGCAATAATTATTATTCTAAGTTATGAACCTTAAAAATATAATATAATATAAATATTTTTAAGTGTTTCTGATTTTTTATGATGAAATAGAAATCTTAATTACAATATTAATCATAAGTGTATTTTTTTACATGATTATGATAAGTCTCAAATTTGGGTTAAAGAGAATAAGTATATTGAAATCAGTTATATAAGTAACTGACGGACTGTACGGCCATGGTATGAAAACTTTAATTTTTTCCATACTGTTTTCAAGGTTGCAGAAGAAGAATTTATCGATGACTACGAGAGGCCAGTTCTTGAAAAATACGAGAAAATTACACCAACACCTACAGAGAAAAAGAAAAAGGTACACAATCCTAACATGCAAATCACAAACACAAACCGAAAATATCAATAGGTTTATTAATATTGAACGTAATATTCCACTATTATCAGTATATTTAATAAAAATACAACATTTTACCAGGAGGATAAAAAGCCTGAGGAAGAAGTCAGTTCAGCAACAGCAGCTAGACGTCGTTCAGTTAAAAGTAAAGACAAACCAGAGGTACGCTTTAGGATACAAATTACATAAATACGTTACTAATAGGAAACAGAAATAAAAAAAATATGTAGAAAAATAATTTAAATAAATTTTAATTCCGTAGCCAATGGACGTTGATGAAGACGTAACATTGTCTAAGCCAAAAGCACCAACTAAACCTGGGCAGGAACCTGAAGACGTTTCACTTACACACAAAACACCTGCCGAAATAAAGCCAACGGTTCGTATGATTTTTCAAAAGTGTCGTTAGCAAAACAAGTATTTCGAAAATATACATATGTATATATATATATATATGCCCAAAAACTTCGCAAATATTCACTAAAATAAGTCATGTAAAATTGTAAACAGGCGGATGAAGCTGAAGCTAAACTCAAGGTTAAAAAACCAGAAATAGTCGATGAGAAAACACTTAAAAGACCATCACCTAAAAACAAGGATGCAGACAAGGTAGGGTTCTCCATATCATAAAATAGTATTCAGTGCTTAACTATAAAACAGCACTAATATTTCTTTAAGTTATTTAAATCCCATTTAAAAAAGTGAGACATTGTTTAACAACTTCTTAAGATAAATGTCTTGCCATGATTCGCAGATGAACGATAACGACACTAATAGTATTCCTCCACCAGTTTTAAAGAGAGTATTTGTTCTGATAAAGGTACCTACATAGAAGGTAGATGTACAGTTTGTGCGATATTATTAGAGGCAAGCGCACAAAAGTTATCTGAAGCACAAGTTTTACAAAATACTGACGCAGATTTTTAAACACGTCCATGTTTTACACGAACACCTTTCATGTACTCGTATACAGGGTGAAATTCAACTTCTCGACAAATATAACTATTATAACAGTGATTATTAAAAAAAATATGACCTTCATTACATAAAAACGAGTATAAAATTTTAAATAACAACTTTAAACTGACTTTTTAGTTCTTACTAGTATTTATATTTTATGTTAATAAAGTTAAGCAATTGTAAATTGTAAAAATATGAAGTAGATCAACAGTTTTTAAAACTCCACCCAGGTCTTAATATAAATTAGAAGTTATTGTAATGTCATTAAGGTACTGCTTTGTTTGATAAATAAAGTTATATTAATTACTATAAATTATACAAATTTGTATGTATCCAAATTATCACATACCTGGAAGTTGTCATAGTTTCACCCTGTATTTATCATGTTCTGTAATTAATTTTTCAGTATTTAGTTCTGAATCTTGTTTTTCTTTACTCTCGCACTAAGCACCTATTAAAGGTTACATTCAATAAAACTGATGTACCTTCTATATTTCACTTTTTTCTTAATACACTTCTGTAAATTGAAGCACTAAACTAATCTGTTCGTGGCTAGGTTGAGGATACAGAGGAGTCCGTCAGCCTCAATAAGCCTCGAACTAAGACAAGCACAACTGCGCCCGAGGAAGCATCTCTCACGCAAAAAACACCTGCACAGAAAAAACCCACGGTACTATTCTTTGATTGATTTAATTATCTCAGCTCAATTTGTAGTAAGTTATGGCTTAAGAGATAAGTCATACACTGTGAAGTTCTCAAAAGTAATCAAAACAAATTACTTTGTATAGGAGGATACTCAAGGTGCGGAACTAAAAGTTAAAAAACCGGCTGTTGTCAAGAGAGGAAGCACAGATGAGGTAGACATCTTCACATTTAATTGGCATTGTAGTTAGGATTTTATTTTGTAGGATACAATTAATGTATCCGCTGAGATAATTAAAGAAATTAACATTTTCGATTAATTCAGAAGATTGAGCATGAATAATATCACAATACTATATTATTTTATACACAACCAATTAACCTAATAGTTTCACCTGCACTCCTTAAAAATAACGCTTCTATAATTTAGTACTGTCCTTTTAAACTTATATTGCTTCCTTAGGAACCCCTGACAGTCCAGGGTGGTAAATTCGAAAAGCCTCAACTAAAGAAAACAGTTAAGAAGACAACTGATAAGCCCAAAAAAGCTACTACTGGTGTTACAGAAAACGAAGATGGGGTAAAAATAGTTCTATTGTTCTGATCTTTGTGCTCTATGAATCTATCTTCATCTCTTTTCTTTTGTCTCTCTTTCAGTTCTTCTGTTTTCCGTTGTGTTCTATCTGTTTCTATTTCTATTCTTTTTTATATTCTACCAGTAATTTAAATCTTATATACACATTTCTGCATAAACTAAAAGCATACATAAAATAATTATCCCTACTTACTTCTTTTACCCTAACAGCACATACCTTTTTCCAACAAAGACATTCACAACACAAATCCAATCCCTATGATGAAGTCGTGAATTGTTGTCCATACGTCTTTTATTTTGGGTCGTTGCAAGTCGCATGCTGCTATGTTTGTATGCCTAGTTTATCGGATTTCATTTGCAGGTATATGGTAAGTTCTTGTTATATTTCATTGCTTAATACTATTTTATTAGATTAATTTATTGAAATTCAATAGAGACAATGTGAATTTAATTTGTAAATAAAAAACAGCTTCAAAAGTATGGAGGGAGATCTTTCAAGATACCACGCTGCATTGGTACAAATTGGTGAAGAAGATGGTTCTGCTATTGACTCAACATCTGCTTAAACCAATTACATTTAATATGATTATATCTAATAAGATTAATGATGTTTTCAGTATGAATTGGACTTCGTGGACGACTACGAGAGACCAGTTCTCGAAAAGTATGAGAAAGTTTCCCCTACTCCCACAACTAGGGAGAAGAAAGAAAAGGAAACTACAAAGGTAAATAAACATATTTATTTTTTAATTGAACTATTTCAAAGCGTATGGTATTGGTCATAAATTGGACTAATGTACAAGGGTACATTAGTCCACTTCAAAAAATCATGATCAAATAAATAAATTTGAAGATCTGGACGGGAATATCACTAAAGGGTTTAATGATTTAAAAAAAATATTTTGATAACATTTTAAGGTAGCAAGTCCATTAGCTATTAGTTTTATTTTTATAGTTATAGTTGAATTCATAGAATAAGTAATCAAAATGTTAAAATAAAACAGGTAGAAATGACCGCTGCAACACATCAGCATCTTGAAGTAAAGGTAGAAACATTTAAAAAAACCCTTAATAGTTCTCCCTGCCTTAATCTGATTCCGATCGATAAAACCCTCTTATCTGTTCTGTGCATAAAACATTTTAAATTCATACTGTGGTATTCCATATTCCTAAGGGCCTTTGTATATAAATTCATAGGGTGACATCTTTTTATTCTATATTTATAAAAGTCTGAGAAGATACCATAAAAATACCACATATGTTTTTCTATTTTGTAATGATAAAACCTTAAGAACAGGGTAATTTCTAAATGTTGTACTATATTAATGTATTTTTATTTTATTAATAATAAATAAATATTAATGT
>DWTT01001635.1:0-11353 GCA_018250895.1 Carterocephalus mandan | reverse complement strand
TCCGCACTTGGCCAGCGTGGTGGTCTAAGGCCTAATCCCTCCCATTCTGAGAGGAGACCCGTGCCCAACAGTGGGACATCTATGGGTCGCAGCGAATTATTTAACGAAGGAATAATGGCCATAATGGGGTGCCTCGTGGTTTAGTGGTCGCAACCGCGATTGCTTAGCTACAGATCCTGGGTTTGATCCCCTTGTCGGACAACAATTATTGGGTTTTTCTAACTTTAAATGCCCGGTAGCAGCTCGGAGTCTGGATTTGAGCCTGGTGTAAGCGGCTAATTTTATGTCTATGTAATTGGTAAAATTTAGATGCGTCTGAATTATTGATAGGGCTGTCAACAATATGTAACGCATATATATATAATAAGTAAATTTCTGATTATCTAATGCATCATTTTATAATCAGGAATTAACTTTTCTTTTACTTTATTAAATACAATACAGGAATGAGATGTTCATAGTCTTTGATAGGTACATATAAGATAGATTTATTTATTTATTTATTTAGATAGCTAGCATGCAACTACCCGCTGCCGCACATAACATCTGTGACAAACGTCGAACAGGATTCAGAAAGGGACTGGAAAAGTGTGTGTACCAGCATGTAATAATACAAATTATTATTAGAAATAATGCAAAAGACACATCCCTTGTACACAGGTAGGTGGCGAGGCAGACGTTGGCAGGCAAGGCGAGCCCGCAACGAGGCCGTCGCGTCGGAAGCGATAGTTCCGAGGCCGCCGCGCCACGCGTCACTTCAATGGATGTGGCTGGGTAACGACAGGGCTGTCAACTATCTTCAACTGTATCTATCAAAGTAAATCATTACGTAGTTTATCACAAACTCATTATCACAAAATCTTTGTGCTCCACTCGGAATATGAAGGGTATGCTCATAGTCACAAAATCGGCCAAGTCATCGTGCCGTCTCTAAATGTCTTGGATCAACATTTTTCTAGGTGTTGACGACCCTGCTACGAGAGCTACGCGCTACGCCGACGTAGCGCTCGCCAGCTACGACGCGACAGATGCCGCTGTCGTTGTATGACACAAGAGCCGTCACTGTGTTCCCGTTAGTATTCCGTTGAATACCATCAAGTAGCGCGATGAAATGCATGTCCAAAACTTGGTAGTACATGTTTATTATACTGCAGACTGCTTGTTAAGACCTTACTTAGTCTTATGAGTCGCCACTTTGTGTATGATAATTATATTTATTTGCAAAACAACAATTTGACCATTGTGGATTCTAATCTGACGCAGGTTAATTAACAAATATCTTCAGCGAATCAGCGACCGATCAGCAATTCTCGCGCAGTAATATTACCCATTTCCATCAAATCACCGTCACTAAAAACGCGATCCGTAAGAGAGTACTTTTAAATGCCATGCCTATTCATTTTGGCGGCAAGAGTTAGAGGAGCAAAAATCTACTAATTGTAAGTTACCTAATAAGCAGCAGAATGTAGTTGTCCAATGGCTCGCGTCGATTCAATGTGATCGACAGAGTACGTCAGCTAGGGTGCACTCAAAACCAGCAGCTGAGATTCCGTGCCAAAGCATAGGCTGAGCGCATTCTGATTTTAGATCTACTGCAGCCGCTGCTCTTTTTGTAACTAATTTTATCGCGTACTTTTTTGTATATTATTGTGGTTGCTTTTCTGATTTCTTTTTGTAGGTTTAACAATTTAACTTTTTTACATTATATTGTAAGGTACCTACTGGTATATTAATTTTAAAACTTCTGCATTGTAATGTTATGGCTAAATAAATATTTTTCTATTTATATTTCAAATAGGAATTTGGGTAAACTTTTCTCATATTCACAAGACACCAATCTACAGTAGTACACTAATTTCATAACTAATTAACTCACATCACTGAAAAAATATGCAAAGAAACTTGGCACGAACTAATCCGGCAATAAAATAAAGATGAACATCATATATTCCACCATACATTGATGTAAACATTGACCTTTTAGTGAAGAGCATTCAGTTTATAAATTGTTGCAAAATTATCAGATTCAGTCTCTGACGTCAGAGCTTAAAGTGAATTCATGTCAATGTCTGCAAACGGAAATAGAGCGGGACTGCATTCGAGTGGAAACAGGTGGCAATGTAAAACTACGTTTTGTGCGGCAAAGTTTTGGTAAATAGGCTGAATATCTGGCATAGTGACAATCAATGTGCATGCCAAGCATCTGGGTTCGATTCCCAGTTTATTAGTGTTTTTTTGAGTAAGCTAACCTAGCCAATGTAGGCCAGGGACCATTTGCGAGAAAATCAACCCAAACTTTATTTACCTATTTATTTTGAAAAAGACATCGACAAATCCACTTTTGCCTGTGTTTTACAGTCAAAGCTGTACACATACCTCTGTCCACCCCTCGGAGGAATTAAAGGCGTGATGCTAGTTTATGTTATGTTCACGTTAATAAAGTTTGGAGTAGGTAAATTAGTTGTTTTTATTTTATTGTATAGTTTAAGATGTATGTTGTATTACGGGAGTGACATAGTCACATTGCGACAAAACTCCCAGATAATAAATAAGATTTAAAAAGAAAAGTGGACTTCAGTTTTGGAATGTAACATTTGCAACTGTAAACATTTGATCGCGCGGTGGTGAGTGACCTTGTTCACCGAAGTCGGTATACAATAGGACTATTTAGGAAGATTATTATTATAATTTATTTCGGAGGTTTTATTACTTGGGTCATGGACGTTAAAAATGGACGTTTTCTATATGTGTCCGCCACTCGCATCACAGGTTTAGGGCCTAGGTTGTGAGTGTGTTAGCGCTTATTTTTTTTAAATCACATTAAGCCTGTAAAAATATTCACATTAAACATTAATCTCGAAACCTATTTAAATTATTTATGTACTGTATTATTAAATTACTTATTTTACCTTTATCCGCAAAATAAATGTACGAGTATACCTGTAAAGGAAACAGAACGCAGACGCCGAAAAAATAAACTTTTGCGGCATTCGTCGCGCTCGAGTTAAACGTGCATAATCAATGTGCTTCAGACTCCGACAAAACACACTTAGAAGCTTTTAGAATAAGTCGTTAAATTCGTCGAGAAAAACAATAATGTCTTACATTTTTGAAAACTCAGCGGCTGCCATTGAGATTGTTTTTTACCACTGTATTGTAACTATTTATAAAAACATTTTCAATGTATCGGTATGGATTACAACTAGCCAGTTGTCTAAAAGAAAATCTTGCAATTTGAACTTTCTCCTATCCTATGGAGTTCTTTGGTTCACTTAATTTGTTGTTAATTTTAATTTTGTTTTATATTGCTCCGACTGGTATAAGAGCATAATTGAATATATTATGAATTTTCTTTACACAACATTTAAGTATAACTTGTAATTTTGCAATAGTAGTAAATCGAATAATTTAATTATGCTTGGTAAAAGATAAACGACCAATTTAAACAGTTAATTATGGTAGCCGAAAGGATTTCTCAGGATTCAGAAGTTAATTAAGTCTTGAGACATCTGCTTCAACTCTTTTAGAAAATTTTCGTTTCTATTCTATTTCGTTCTAATACAATTATTAGTTTAAAAAGTGTGAAATTATTGGTTCAAAGTTAGTCATTTAGGTACGACGACGCATTAGCACATGACCTCTCTAGAATTGCCTTTGTCTGTAGGTGACTGTACTACTTAACATCAGGTCCAAAGTCAAAGTCAAATGATTTATTTCGCTACGCGGTGATTGAACACGCTAACGAAAGTCTATGTAACTGCAAACTATTCAAAGAAAAGTAGATATAATGCTATTAAATTTATTAATATGAAGCAACTAATAATTTATTTACTTATAAACGGTCTAACGTGAAATTAGCTGTTGATCATTGTATAAATAGCTAATCCTACAATAACAATAAACTTTTGCAGTATGTCCATTAAAAATTAATTAATAGTGTCAACCGTTTATTTTTATCAAATATGAATATCACAATAATTTTGAATATAAAAATAAAAAAACTGCTTACTAGTCATTAAAATACGTAATTTTGGGATATTTCGTGCAGAACCCCGTCGTTAATTTATTGTACTATACAACAACAGGTTCGTTTATAAAATAAATGACCGTACCTATGTATTTTAATTCATTTATAATTCAGTTTTTATTTCAATACATTTGTATAGTTTTAGTTGCATTTATTTTATTTTTTGTATAATTAGACCTTTCGACACCCCTTATTTACTAGGAGTATCTAGCTACGCAAACCAGTAGTACTTATTGTTTTATTTTTTTTAGACTTCATACTCACATCCCCGGGGTAGGCCAGGCCTGCGTTGCGGGTGGTGGACACACACAAAATACAATTGAACATCCACGACTCGAGTACAAAAAATTTTCCGAGAAAAAATATCTGCTCCTGCCGGGATTCGAACACATGACCCTTGGTTCGGCAAGGGTCACTCACCACCGCGCCACGGAGTCGCCACTATGTGCATTTATGTCCCATTATATCCGAAACAAAATTTAAGTCATGTTTAATTTTATTTTGCCCGTATAAATATCTCGTAAAAGGCAAGTTTAAAACAAGTTCTTTTGACAAAGTCAGATGAGATTGGCAGTAAAATCTTTATTCGCTGTATTGTCGTAAAATCCCTGTGAATATTTATCATCCAACCATAAACTGAGATTAAACTATCGACGTTTTATTATTACACGGGAATAAAAATCTACCAAGGAGAGGAGATGGGGCGAAGGTACAATGCGATCCATCCAATTATGATAACTGTGATTTTTTGAAACAGCAATATATTTATTTACTCTGATTGCATTTTATATAGGTACTGGAATGAATTTTAGATCTTCGGTGTGGTCATATACGCATGGCAACCATTTATCTGACGGAGTGCAAAAATATCAATAATTAAAGCTTTGTTTTTCTTATTTGTCTGTGTAAACCTAATTTACATAAAAATTTACATAAACCATTTTTAATTTAATCATTCATTAAGGTTCATTCATCCACGGTGGGGAAGAAAAGTTCCTGAAAGGAGACTTCGATTTGGAAAAAGGAGCACAGTCCGCCCATCGACAAGGTGGACGGACTAACTGAAGAAGGCAGCGGGAAACCGTTGGATTCAGAAGGCACAGGACGGGTCGGAGTGGCTTCGTTTAGGAGAGACCTATGTCCAGCAGTGGACCACTAAAGGCTGATGATGATTATTAAGTTATTTAAGCCAAATGTTAAATGTAACGCATTATTGTTTTTACATCGACAGATGTATTCACAACTTCTTCGTATACCTAAATAGAAATTAAAATTGTAGTTATAATTTAAATTAAATGTAGACTTGTCGCAAATTTTGTAAGTAATTCCAAATTGATCTTTATTTTAAAAAAAACCATTAGTATTATGTGTTTTATCTTAAAATATTTATAAAACATAAACAATAATGACAGTATGGAAATACTTATTTCCTTTGTCCAGTCCTATGCAAAATTCACACGATTCGTTACGATTTCATAACTCACATTGCACGATGCACGACCTATAACAACAAGCTTACCGGGAACCAATACGGCAACAGAACATTTAAAACTGCACTATGTCAAGTGACAGCTCTCGAATGATTCCCATTCGTGTTCAATTAGCAACAACGAGTACAATTAATATTATATAGAGTAATATAATAATAGACGAAGCTGCCACCGATTGTATAATATTACCTGAAACAAAACAAAATTAACATTATTACACGTGCGGTTACGGGGGCCACTTGGGCGCTATGCATCATATGATACCTACTATTTTATAAATAAACATTATTAACGAACATTAGAATAATAGGAGACAATTAAAATCTGAAACTATTACTACTACTAGTAGTTAAAAAAAAACTCGCCTAGGCCGGGATTCGAACCCGGGCCCCAGAGATCAACATAATCAACATGAATGAAAACATTGTATTTTCCCTTTGGAACTTTATTGTATTGAAATCGTTTAATGATTATTTGATTTGCATTTTTTCTCAGTATGGGAGGCCTTTTCTATGTTTGGGGCCTGTATTTTAGTTTATCCTAGTTTGATAATCCATAGCCCGTCTACTAGCTTGTGTGTACAACGGTATTAATTATTTAATATCTAAACGATTTAAGAACTGTGCAAAGTAAACTTTCATTCAAAAACTTGCGGTAAAATATTTTTATCTCATCTCATCTGTTAATCTCTAACGTAAACATAAACAGTTTTTACAGTAAGGTAGTTAAGCAAGCAACTTCTGCGTATTTATTAAACTGCTTTGCTTCGCCTTTGTAATTGGATATGGTAGTGAAAACCTCAAAGTATGCGCTGCTTTGAAGCATTATGCGGTGTATCTTTAAACATATTTTGCTCGCGGTTGCATCTCTAATAGATTGGACTCAATTACAAATAAATAAGCGGTGACAGACTAGTGGCCATCGAACTCGCCTCTCACTCGAGCGGTCCGGGTTCAAACCCAAGCGGCACGCGCCAATGACTTTTCTAAGTTATGTGCGGTTTAAGAAATTAAATGTTAATTGCTGTAACGGTGAAAGACACGTCGGAGGAAACCTGCATGCCTGAGAGTTCTTCGTTATGTTCTCGAAGGCATGTGAAGTCTGCCAATCTGCACTTGGCTAGCGTGGTGGACTAAACTAAGGCCTAATCCCTCCCATTCTGAGAGGAGACCCGTGCCCAACAGTGGGACAAATAAAGGGTTGTGGTGGTAGAAGTCTCGGTTAAATAAACTAGTTTTTCAAGATAGATTAAATCCGAGGAAAACAATGTAAAGCTGTTTTCTTCTACCAGCCTGATATAAACAGATTAAACCAAAATATTGGACCAAGAAGGTATAAATAAAAATACAAAGTATATTAAGGCCTATGCACACGGCGTATTTTATAGGCACCGTGAGCGCGCTTTTCATATATGCGCGTTCACGGCGCTGTAAATTATGAAGTGTCCGCGTCTGAATTTCGTTAGAAGTGCATTAACGTGCGTCATCTATTCGTCTTCGGTGCATTTAAAATACGCCGTGTACAGACTTGTGTCAGATCATTAATGCACTGAAACTGTGCATTGATGATCAAACTGTATCAAAGCTAGACTTAAGACCGGACCGAAAACGTTAGCGATCCACAACCATCTAGCATCAAAACCCGGTTAGATTAGGCGTCGCGTCGTAGCAACAGGTGCCTCCTTCCCCCTCTATCTCACCCCTCACCCCTTCATATCCCCATATCCACCCCCCTCGCAAAGTAAGCGCAAGATGGAAAATACACCACCCGCTAAACACTGTTTGTACACGTTGTGCTGCGAAAAAGTATACACCAAAGTGCACAGCGAAATGCGATGGGACGTTCTCTATTCAAATAAGTGATAGGTTTGGTTTGCTTATGGTATACACACGTTCAAAAATTCGACGAAGGAAAGGATATTTCTAGAGATAGCATGTTGTTTTAGGCAAAATCCAATATTTAAAGAGCTATTTAAATATTAGTATACTCGTATTGTAGCATCCATAGCGCAATGGCTTGTGATAGACTGAATTAAGCAACGACGCCCGCAGTCGGTTTGTATATACGTGACCGCTAGTGGTTAAATTTCATAGGCTCCACCGTGCTTCGAAGGGCACGTTAAGCCGTTGGTCCCGGTAGTTTTCAATGGTTAAAACTATCGTTAAGCCTTGTCGAAGACCTTCGGGTGGCTTGAGAACATTCGACACTGGGTTGGCCACATCTCCACACATCCGCATTCCAGCAGCGTGCTGGAGTATGCTTTAGATCTTCCTCAGTTTTGTCAGTGGGGAGATTCGTGCCCAGCAGTGGGACGTCTATGGGTTGCAGCTTAGATATTATAATCGTCGTTTGTTTAGACCGTCCCTCCTGACTTAAGTTGTTCAACAAATAAATAGGTCATTCATAATTATGTCGTAACTTATCATAAGCAAAGTGATGACTTTAAATAAGGGGTCTCCTAAAGCGGAACCACAGCATCGCGCGACGGCAAGTTGAAATTCACGCTCAATTTCGTTCGTTACATTTTTATACGGTATCTTGTTAGTTGCAGTGTTTGCTCGACAAACAAACGGATACGATGTTGGGGTTGTGTCTGGAACATTCCTTTATCTATCCATGTTTTATGGATGTTCTTTCCTCCGACAACTAAATGAGAAGCTTCTAGAACTTCACTAATCATCTTCGAAGGATATCATTTACATACCAATTCAATTCTATACATCAGCGAAGTAGTTTTGCGAAGGTGAAGCAACTGTGGTGTCTAAAATTAATTTAATTGGCTGTTATCGTTTCAATTATAATAAATAAATGACAAATATCATTCCCAATAATCGGGCTCCATTTGGTAGGTTATTGAATTAGCTAATAATTGTTTGAAGGAGCCTAAAGTAGGACTTACCATGGAAAGTCCTAATCAAACATTAAGCCACAATTAATTCCATTAAGGCGACACCTATTGTCACTGCTTGCGTTTACTTATATTTTTTACTATTTTCATTGTACTTGCCAACTAATATAGGTAATTTATAACTAATATAAGTACAGCAAAAAATGATGTAAATTAAGAAAAAATTGCAAAATTAACTTAGCTTCTGTATAAGTTAAAATGCCAAAAGAAAAAAAAAGAATCCTTCAACAGAACAGGCACCAATTAAGCATAAAGTGAAGATAAAATTATAAAATAAAATCTTTGCTATATCTTCGGCTTTTTACGCAATCGGAAAATTCTGTTGGAATATCTAAGTAAGCATGGAGTTAATTACAAAATCCTTTCCCTATTCAAGTCGCGCCGCCAAAATCTTATCCTGAATAGAGATTCAATCATCGTGAGGCCCTCTTTTTGCTTTCGTTTGGATAATCTAAATTTAACAACTTCTATTGGTTTGACCATTCTAAAGTTAATAAATATAATAATTATTATTGATGTAGTACGTTCTATAAACTATGAATAACACTTTTAGATATACACAGGTAGGTACTTTAGAAAAAGCGCAAAATGAAACTCATCTTCAGGGTTACCAACTACAAGTACCTATTAACGATCCCAGCAGCAGATTTCATTGCCCCGGAAAAACCACGAGTCTATACAGATGTAATTTCGTGCCAATCGTCACCTATTTAAATAGATGAATATTTTTCGTTTCGTATTTAGTCAAAGATAAATCTCACCAATTGTTTTCGATATCGGATACGAGCCCATTACTGCTCAAACGAATTGACCGAACAATGAAACGTTATATACACAAGAATCTTTGCACACAATACTAATAATAATCCCCTCGAACCATGAGTGTTGAATTAAGCTATACAGAAGCAGAGGTGGCATGATTGTTAAAAATTCATTAACTTAATTTTCTGAATCAATTAAATTATTTTAAAATAAAAAGATACGCTATGTACATCTAATTTTTATGATTAAATTTGAGAATGTTTGATAGAGCCCAGATAGTACGAGTAAAATCGAAACAAAAAACAGTTTCAAGGGGTATAAGAATAAAAATAGAAATTATAAAAAACACTTATAAAAGTTAAATTTGTACTTTTATATATTAAAAAAAACACAAAATTTATTTGATAATATTTAACTGTTTGTTATTATCAAATAACATTTTGTGTTTAAGAACCCAATGAGAACCAGTTATTGGATGAATTATTTGGATAAAAAATTTGGATAGATTGGTATTTGGTATTTTAATAATACTATAAGTATAGGCACCAGAATGGTAAATAAAATTTTATAATTTGATTCGAGATCATTCTTACTTATGCTTACTTACTTTCAAAATTAGCAAGCAACCTAAATAAATTAAATTTTAATAGTAAAAGAATTCAAGCAGCCATAAACAGCACAATAAGCTTGACAACCTTACTGACTGCACTCTGAAGCCAGTTTAGACGTGTCTGTGTAAATGTGTCGGACTTCGAACTTTACTATATTTATATGTACTTTACTGTTCCCTCCCTATATTATGGCTAGGTTCTCTTAGCCGAGAACGGTACGGCCGTAACTATGTCAATATGCAAATATTGAATTGACGCTATGTATTGTCTGTCTATCATAATAAGTATAATGTCTAGCTACAAATTTCTCTCTATTGGAGCAAATAATTGAATTAATCAAATAACAAGCGCATCATTCCAGTCCTTTCTACAAACCACAAATTCTATGGCATTGGCACATTTCACTAATTAGGCATCGATTTGAAAAGGGACTAGACAACATATTGTGTTCCTCGATAGGGACTCGATGTGCGCCGACCACAGTGCGTTGATCCACCGTTCGCACGCGACGATGGACTATTGGAGGGAGCGGTGAGCTCTATTTATGCTGGTCGCACTCCACCGCCAGGCTTGCCATTTCGCCATAATTGATTTCCCTTTTTTACGGTACGACGGACGCGGACCGTGACGGGAACGTACGTACTTGCACCACGCTTGAGTCATATAAAATTGGGGTGGGATTGGAGGGTCGACCGCGTTATATTATTCACGTTGAGGGCACTCTTTGTGGACTCCCGACGTAACCTAGCGCATTGTAAAAACTTCTGTACAATGTATTGATAAAAAATAGTTGAATTTTTTTCAGCAATCCTTTTTTTCTGCCAGCCGAGATTCGACGGCGGGCAAGGGGTTTTCTTTTTTTTTGGTAATCTGTTTTGGCTTGTCGGTTGGGTTAAAATGTTGATGATTTATTGAAAGAATTTTTCAATTTGGTTTTTTATTTGAAAAATATTCGCTTCAATATTTATTACAAAGCGGCCAGACTCATAAAGTAAATTTGAAATGTTGATGATATTTCAGTGTTGTAAAGTAGGAATAATTTCAATTCTCCTGGATTGATGCAGATAGCAAAGTTTCAACTAGTGGACGCCCGCAGCTTCGCTCGCGTGGAATTAGACATAAAAATAGTTTCGTTTACACTTAGTAATATTATATAGCCTATGTCAATCAGTGAAGTTGCAGCTTTGCATAAGGACGAAGCCACAAATAAAATAATATTAAACCACTAACCGGCTGCGTCACAACTCTACTATACTATTGAGAAAGGCTGGTTAGACTAACGAACTGACCAATTAATGTTTATATTACAACCCTCCTGTAGGCAATTTGACTAACCTTAATATGTGTTATATCTAGCTTATCGTCTACCTAAAGTTTCATCCGAATCCGTTTTGTAGTTTTTGCGTGATTGACAGACATCCAAAAATACAAAAATTCAAAAGTCAAAGTCAAAGTCAAAAATAAAAATTGTGCGTAAACACCTTTGATAACAGAACTAAAGAGGATGGGAAATAAGGTCACGTGATTTGAAGCCGATTGTCTCTACATTATGGCG
>DWTT01001634.1:0-11358 GCA_018250895.1 Carterocephalus mandan | reverse complement strand
TTATTTTATAGTCATATTTTTGTTGTACTTGTTTTAATTTGTCGAAATAAATTGCTATTCTATTCTATTCTATTCTACATAGTTTAAGTAGCTTTAAGTTCATTTTAATTTGTCGATAGTATAGTGTTTTGTGTGAAAAATAAATATCTTCTTCTTCTTCTTCTTCTTCTAGTACTTATCTTCTATTACCTATTTAATAAAAATAAATAAATAATAATAATAAAATAACTATAAATAACAAAACTATATATACTTGTATATAGTTTGTGTTAAATTTGAAACTGTATTTTTATAAATTAACTATAGAAAGTATATTCAGTCATTCATTCATACAACTACTCAAAACTGATACCATCTAAAACGGTACCTACGTTACCAGTTCATCGCACCCATTTCATATTTTTATTTATAATCGTATTAAAATCGCTTTAAGAAACAGATTTTACCTTTTACCTTTGACTTAACCACTTGAGCTTGGTGATCTTACAAAAAAAAAGGAAAACACAAAACCACTCAAGTTCGGGGAAATTTTTTGCCAGTTCAGACTCTGTTACAATTACAGATGTATTATTTATTTATCGGGCCGCAGCACGGGGTCTTCGTCCGGGGAAAGGAATTGATTTGTGCATAATTTAGTAGCGAAAACACCTCCTCGGGGCCCTGTCTTGTGATAAAAGAAAACATTCGTCTGTATTTAACTACTTTCTCCGAATAAATGAATGAATCTTTTATGTTCATAAATGTTTGTGTTCCTCTCCGCGTAATCCAAAATTAAACAAGTTTTCCAATCTCACCTTTCACACAGTTTTCATTCCGAAATAATGAACAGTTGATTCTCTTTGACACTCGCCTCTAATATTTTATTCAAAAGTTGGTTCGTTAACATAATAATTAAATGCGCTTTATGAATATCAAGTCTTAACTGAAGTCTCGTAAATAACATAACTTTTGCTAGTATTCCGCTCAATACACATTGCGCATATTAATTAGTTATTCCTCCATTGGTGAAGCGACTCGACCCAATAAATGTAGATAAATATTCTAAAATGACAACATTTAATTAATTTAATCACATCCCAGTATAAGTTTTGCTACAGTTCGGCACGCCAAATTTAAATTTATAATTTATAGACCCAAGTTTTATTTAGTTGGACATTTTACAGGCGGTCGCTATTTGCTCCTGACGGCAAGGCAAGAAAATTGCGAAACATTGTTGCAGATATAAAATTGTGTCGATCGTACAGGCAGGAGCCACTTATAACTGGGATTGATTGAGCAGCGCCATGTACAGCGGCGCCCTTTGTTTTCGAAGGCGGGCTGAGTCAGATTCCTGTACGTAATTAACCGTTGCTATAAATTAGAGTGAAGCAGGCGAGCCGGCGGTGAAGCGGGCGGTCGGCGGGCGTCCGGCGACGAGCCGGCTCATTGCGGATGCGACGCACGGCGCGGGCAGGGCGGGTGCCCCAAGGATGCGGCGGCCAAACATTGTCGCTGCACCGCAACTCCAGCTGTGTTCGCTAGTTAGTGCCCGCACGACACGCTATGCGTTGAAATATCGCTGCCTTAGCGTCGCGGGCCTCGCTCGACGCCTCGCCGATAAACGACAGGAATTGCCAGCTTAGCTCCAAGACGGCGATATCGAATTCATTATCCGCTGTCGCGCAAACAAGGTTGCGCCCTTGGTGTTCAATGAAATTCTGCACCTTGTTATATTTTACGGTTCATTTTTACAATCCTGAGCGTTACGAGTCATTTCGACGTAACGAAGTAACAATACACGGGATTAATAAAATTTTATGGTGTTTCGGTAAAGGACGATGATAACATACACATAACTCTAAGGAAATTACTTACTTTTCAAAGTGTCTGATCTTGTAAAATACAATGCAAGGGGTATTGAAAGGAAACGAAACGTGCACGAAACTTAAGGGATATTCAACATCTCACAATTTGCAATACCTAACTTTATATACCTTGGCAATCATCTACAATAGATTATCGAATAGTACAAATGAATAGGCTTCACCAACTGAAATACGGTAAGGTGGACACCAATTGCGATGTTGTTGCCTCAGTTTAAAGTTTAGTTAGGACGAAACATTTCCAGATGAACCAACAATCTCGTTTCTCAATATTTTTTGAGTTAATCTTATTCGGAGATTTGCAACACATTTCTATGAAGATGTCCCGGCCGCCACTCCTACTTACCGCTACAGCAATTTGTTAAACAAAGAAGCACCGGAGAAGATAAAACTTTTACGTCACCGTAAGTTCGGCGTCGGAAAATTTTCGCAAATGAAAACAAATTTAAATAAGCTAGACCGTACACGGTTTGCAGGTAGTTAGCGTAGCTTACTTTGTACTACAAAGTGAAAATGTCGGGAGCTAATTTGAAACTTGGTAGCTCGCTAGCATACCTAATACATGTCAACCAGTCCCAGTATGTCCAGTAGCTTCAGGTAATCGCTTCGCGCTCACGTATCTGATGGAGTTTCCAAGCTTCCAAACTAGTTGCCTGTTGTCGGAAACTTTACACGCTCAACGCAAGGTGCATGTTCCGACTTGTTCGGATAAGGAGCTGGATTCGCACCTAAATCCTAACACGCGTTCAGCTCTGTCTAGGTTAGCAAAATGCTCGTGTATTTCGTAGGCAATTAAAACTTTCCCCGCAGGAAACACTTCTTTCAGATTTTATATTTTCGGTATCACCGCCGACTTGGAAGTTTGGTCGAGTAGCTACAACTACATGCTTGCATTTCAATTCACTTTTATGTTATTAAACTTTATTCTCTGCACTAATTTACCTGAAATAAGTAGTTACAGCGTGCGTACTCTGCCCCTGAATTTTATTAAGTTGTTGAAACGGAAGGTACCTATAAACATTATAAATAAACAAAAGGCTAAGCTTAAACTTAAAAAAAAGAAAAAATCTTCTAAGCTTATCGCAACAATTCAAAGGAACTGTACTCAGCATTAGCTGTTGGAACCTCAAAGGACAACAGCGCTGTACAGTACTTTTTAGTACAGACCCTCGGATATAATTGCGGTGGTTAATTATGGTTTGATGTAAGTACGAGACGACATGCAACTCCGACAGGATAAATTCGGTTTTCTTAATTGACAATTACTTTGTAATAATGGCACATCGTTTACCACCGTAATATTAGGAAAAAAAGTTACGTTAAAAAATATGCTCATTATTTAAATGAAGGCAACGATTGCGCATACAAAATAGTGGCGGGGTGTGGGAGCTCGCAAGAAATGGCGCGACACGAAGTTCGTATACCCGAACGTCGCTGAAGCTATGAGACTTATGAGGATTACAAGAAAATGCGTATTCGATGACATTTTTGGGGCCATATAAAAAGATGAAATATAAGGAACTCTAAACGTGACTCGAATATCGAGTAAGGCGCCACCTATCTGGTCTGCGCGTTCCTTTTCGCGGTCGGGCAGACAACGGCGGGGAAACGCAGCGTGACGCTCCATTCCTGGTATAAAAATGTAAGTATGAAAAAGCTTTGTTTAACGCGTCTTGGCTTCGGCGAAGTGGCAAAGTTTCAAGTGGAAAACTTTCCATGAAAAAATCTTGGCGGGAAACGATTAAATTTTAAGGATATTTGTACTGTTAAAAGTGCTGCCATGGACAGAATGTCTTTTATAAGGAGGTAATTATCTGAAGTCGAGAACCCGATACGAATTTCCCAGCGAAGGAAACTTGTTTTATTTTTAAATTTATGATCCCGATTAGCTGAATTTGCGGCTTTTCAAGGAAAAATACCCTCAGTGAAAAATAATCAGGTTCTAAGCCGGCGTGATCATAAGCCCCCCAAACTCGATTAGCTATTGATTTTGTTTTTGATGGATTAATTTTTGGTTACACCAAAATAAGATTGTGCGCTAGTGCATTTAGACACATTCACGGCAGTTTTAACCGTTTTTTTAATGTATGCGATTTGAAAACATTTAGGCTGTTTTTAAACGACCTTTCGAATTAAAATCAATTCAATTTGTAAATTGCAAGTTTCTTGCTCGATTTCTTCCTCGATTTCCAACCTTACTTTGTATCCTGCTAAGTCGGAAGGGTATATTATTTTAAGAGATAATTACATTTGCAGAAACGGTGGACAGCGCTAGATGCAGGCGGAATTCAGAGCAGGCAACGGCAATTTCATTTGGCGCGTCTTCGCTTTAACACGTGACTTTAAATTTGTTTTAGGGTTACTGCGTCCGACCAATCGGATTATTCGCTAGGCGGGTGATTCGACTTGCCAGCCTTTAATTGCATTACAAACACAACAGAAAACTATTTCAAGTTAGCACATAAAATGCAGAATGCAGTTAGCGTACCAACTCATGTAGGTACTCGTAATAACAAGACATGAACAGGCTTTCCACTTATTTACCCACTTAGAATAAGTACCAGAAATTTTATGTGCTAACTTTCAATTGTAAGAAATTTTCCTTGGGAACTTGAAAAAATTGAGGAAAATCGAAATGGCTGTCAATAGTATCATTGGCCATCGGAATTCAATGGTTGATTTTCGCAAGATCCATGTGATAAATCTCAAGGTTTAAAATTTTCTTTTTTGTAAACTGTGTCGTAGTAATCAAACACATTTATAAATTAGATTTCGCATCAGCTATTTCATTTGCTAAAAGCAAGCAGGATGATGCTTAAATTATTATTTTATAAAAGGTTTACCTTTCTCATGGCATTTATTACGCGAAAGGTAAGCGATTTAAGGGAATCGAGCCCACTGAACAAAGAAACGAAACCATTCGAGAATGTAAATGTGGAGATTTTTAATCAGATATCTCGACCCGGATCGGAACACAATGTAAGACAAGATTCTTACGCCAAGATAAAGGAAAAGATCATGTAATTTAACAACGTATCCCGAAAACATTTAAGTGCGCTGAATCCTGACCCGCCTTGGGACCGTTATTAGTGAATTATTTAACATCCAGTGTAATTGTTGCGAATTGATCTTTGCATAATTAAATAATGACCTTCCTCTAACAAATGAAGTTTTTCCTTAGAATTTACTTAACATTATCATCATGCAATATTAATTTTTAGTCAAATTTCACTAATGTAAGGTGAGGTTTCGCACTCCGACTCTGGGATATGTATATAATGTAATGTATGATGTGTATGTATCTATGAGTAAGGTATGATGTAGAATTCTTCAATTCATTTAGTACATTAAAACTCCTGACGTGAACCTACCTGAAGCTCTAGAAGATTACATTCATCGTACGAAATCAACCGAAAAACGGAGAAGATTACGGTTTTTCTTTAACTCAATACGTCTTCGGTAGCGAAATCGACTTCCGCGAAGGTTATTAGACAGCAGAATCACCGCTGGGGGAGGTAAAAATAAAATCAGTACAGGTATCGGGATGCGGCGCACGTTCGTCGTTCGTCCGCTGCACTGCGCCTATCCAGAGGACTCACCGACAATTATTGATATTAAAACGAAATTGAAATGTTGCAGAAAACTGCTCTTTTTGGTTCTTGGTAAGCATCATGAAAGCATCTAGTAATTTGGATCTCTTGATACTGTACTTCCACTTTTGAAGTCTTTAGTTAATTAGAACGTACTCCAATCAATAGAATATAGTCTGGTGAAAAAATCGTTGCAGTAATCGGTTCCGCTATAGTGATGTAAAGTGGACCTTACAAAGCGAACTGATACCTAACCGAGCGAAACGGAACATATGAACCGATTTCCTTTATGACATTATCATCATTGTTATATATCTGTAAATACCCCCTGAATTTTAGAATAAAATTCTATCTATCTATAAATATTTTTTTTAAATTTATTTATGATCTTTATTGTATTTAAAAAAAACAAAAACTTTTTACAAAGGACGGACTTAATGTCTGGCAACATTCTCTACCAGCCAACCCGATTCTTCTCGACTAATCTCTCGCACGTAATCAGAAATAGCGGCTAGGTACTATTGCAGTGTACGAGCGAGTCGTACCTAGCCGGTTCATGGATAATTTGCCGATACACAATCGGATGTAGTAGGCATTATGTACCGATTCCTAATCTTGCAAGCTATCTTTATCTGGTACCTGCTCGTAAGCTTAGGAAAGTTGATTGGAAAGGGTTTCACAATATGTACGCGAATAGCTAACAAAAGCAGACAGATTTTAATTACAATGATTCGGCTATTATGCAGTAGATAGCGTCTGGGTTAGCAAAATTGTACAAAAATCAGTTCAGGTATCGTGATGCTGCTCACGTGCGGTACGAAGCGCGGTGGCTACTGCAGTGCGCCTAGTCGGTCGCTCACGGACAATCACCGGTACACAACCGGACATAGTCTGAAACTTAAATGAAACGATTGTTTATCAACTTGGGTTAAATCAGTCTGAAGTTGCTATCAACTTGCATTAAAATAATTGAACATTGATGGCATACAAAGTTTAATAGTGATAAAAACATTATTAATTTACCATCAATTGCGTACAGAACGTTTTGAACAGTGGTGGCTTCTGAAAGTTGCAATTGTGCTACTAAGTAAGTGCTACTTGTTGCAATTAACTCAATTCATCACGGATAAGATTAATCTAAACGTCCACTAATTCCAGACATAACTGGAATAGAATTTGTGATATAATTTTTTTTGAAGGTGCTAGTATATCCCGGAACATATTAGTCTAGATTTACATATAAGTTTTCACGCTGCTTGTCCAATAGTTGGGGTGTAACGAAGCATACGGGTGTCACGACAACAAGACTGGTGCAGCAGACAAACTTACGAGTTGCGAGACGAAACTTCAACACGGAACAAAAGCTCGCACGCCGCGGCTTACATACTCGTACGTGATTAAGAGACTTTATTGATCATTTTACTTTAGTCGTCACATGTAAGGCATCCGATATGCCTAGCTTGTTAGTTGTAGAGGGCGAGGATTCCAAAGTTCTGTAGTCAGTGATGGCTTATGTTTCTAGAGTGTGACGGCTGCAAAATTGACTTCATGCGAGAGCTGCTCTAAAATTTCATGGAGTCTGTCTCATTAACTATGTTATTTACGTGCAATATTAATATAAATCAATAACTTTAAAAATTATATTGCAAAAAGTAAGATACGAGTATATGTCAATCTATATATTTTTCTCCAATGAGTAAAATCTCCTCAACGCTAATTAAATTCGATAACAAATTAGGTAGGTACTATCAAAGCATAAAATTAAAAAAAAAGGTTTGGCTGAATAAAGTGTACCAAGTTTCGTGAAAGTCATAAATATATAATGTGGAAGATCAGTCTGAAGGTCATAGAAGCTTGACGTTAGAGCTTCTAAATGGGAGTTGCAAAGAGAAATTGCTTCGATAAAGGCATAACCAAGATAAAGAAGATAGGTATTTTGGAAGGTTTATACATATTATTCATGTCAATATACTCGTATTATACAAATATTAATGTTTGTACGAATTTTAATGTGTTGGTTAAAAAAACAGTGTGCCTAACTATAAAAGGTACATTTAAAAAGGATAAGAAGAGATAAAATTAATGTAATTAAAAAATTATATGTAGGTACTTTTATTAAGAATGACTACTGACTGGTAATTAAACTATTAACTATTAACTGTTAACTTAGTTATTTTGGTGGTTAAATCCTAAAACTCGTTTAATCCAGGTATTTGCTTGTATTGGGCACAGAGCCAAAATGACCTTATATTGCAACTTCTGGATTCGCCAAGAGTCTTCACCAAGTGTCGTCACCTTGGCAATGACTAAACAAACATTTGCCCCGGGCTTTTAATGCTGTTTACGTTCAAATATGCATTCATTCGAAGTTTAACAATTTCAAGTTGGTATATGTAAGTAATTACGAGTAAGTATCAACTCTTATCTAAACTATCGATACCGAAAAAACATTGATAGGCCATGCCCATACGAAATGTTATAATAGTAGTGCCATACCAAAAAAACCATTGGTTTGTGATAATTTCAGTTACTATTTGGGTTAACGTATTTTGTTGCTGTTCTATTCGTATTCGTATAAATGCAGACAAACTAGTTATTATTTGTCGTACTGTTGTAAGCTACACTCGTAGAACCTATATGTAAATGATACCTAGCTTCAGGAAACAATATAATATATGAAAAGCGACAAAGTTACGTCACTCACGAGATGATTACCGTTTTCGCCTAACGGTGATCAAATATCAGCCATAATCCACCTGGCTTGCCTAGTGTCAATTGGCAGACTTCACATGCCACTTTAATGAGAACCCTCGGGCAAGCCTCGGGCAGTCCAATTTTGATTTAGACTTCAGTATGTCGATGTTCACTTAGTTAAGATTACTTGGCTAGACTGAAATATATTTAGGATCTTACCTATATCGACAGGTAACGCGTTCTTACTGCCTGGAGGTTTGGCCTTAATGGAGCATATAATTAAAGTACTCGTAAGTTTGCAAACAAACAACATACGTGAAACAATATAAGTAATAGTGAAACGTTATTTGTGTGGAATTCATCGCATTTAACGTCTGGCTACAGGCTATTAACAATAAATCGTGGTGTTTGCTGCCCCTCCCTCCTAGTTACTCCACACCCGGTTGACGTTAATCAGCTTCCTACTGCTCGACTAGCGCCTTAGGGCGCTTTCATGCAAAGGCAAGCTAGACACGATATAATGTCTTGTGTATATCTTAATCATGCCATGGTCCTACAAGTGCATGTTTCTTTGCAAATAAATTTTAAATTTTAAAAGTGTACCAAAGGTTTTTTCTCCTGAATTTTTTGATTTACCATGTGGTAAGAAAATTGCAATGATACGAGTATCTATTAAACCCGATAAACTGATCGATATTATTTGAACCTTCTGAATTGTAAAACGATCGCTCTAAAATAAACAATTTAGTAAAGACCCTAATAACCGCGACTGTGATTGATCTTCTACATCAGTATGGCAAACTCATAAAAACGAAAATTTCATCGATCAGCGTTTTGTGAAGTCAACTGAACTTTCATGGCATATGGCCACTTGGGATTTAATTACTGTGTTTTTTTATTATTTGTCGTTGTGGAGGCTTTGATCACACTTACTTTGTGAAAATTTCAAGTGTTCACAACGGTTCTTGAAATCGAGAAACCGAAGAAATTATAAATTTGTTTTTATTTTTAGGATTTTGAACTTTTGAACTTTTATATTATTTGTTGTGATAGCGTCCATAGAAAAATGCATTCTGTGAAAATTTCAGGTCTTTACCTATTTCCGTTCAAGATTTAAAGCCCTCTGACTGTCAGACGGACAGTAGAGGCATATTAATAGGGTTCCGATTTTTACCCCTTGGGAGGGATTATGAAAGGGAAGAATTATTTTAAGACTTTGTAATGTAAGTTTCATTTTAATGTTATTCTGCCAAGTTTATGTTATAGTAACTGGATATTAAATTAGTTTAGATTACAATATCCCAAAAAATTATGTTGACTGTTCTGTCAACGGAGGTTTATGCATAATCATGCGAATCATTCTGAATTTCGTTCTTTTATCTGCAAATATTAACTTTTGCTAATCTGTCTTCAACATGAAGCGGTGACGTGATTTATAATGTGATGTGCGAGGTACCAGCTAAGTAGTCGCGGGCTCAGCGTGTACGAAGCCTAAGGCTGCCTAGATACGTATATTCAACTTCTTTTGTTTCTCCTATATTCGGGTCAACGGGCGTACAATCGCTTCTATTTACTATAAAATACGGTCGTGGTCGTTATTAGATTTCCTTTGCCAGATATTCTGAAAACACTTCCCATTTAAGTCAGTTTTACTATAAAATTTAGAACCTATTTTGAATTTTGCAGGTTAATATGGTGACATTTACTTTGCGCTAAGATGCCAATTAAAAGTATTCTAGTAGTTGTAATATGCATTTTTGTTTATTGTTGTATTTTAATTGACACACACAATATGTTGCGCGCCATTTAATAGCACATGCCACATTTTGTACAAAAAAAAAATTTACCGCTGTTTACACTTCAGCTCATCATTTCATTATTTGAGTTTTATACTGTTTTTAAGTGTTCCCGGTTAATAATCACGCCACGATGATTATTCAAAGACACTAAATTGAACTTTCCAAAATTTATCCATGTTACGTATCATAGTAATTACCTGCCTCTGTGTAAGCGAGTGGTGGTTGTCACATGATCTGGCAGCTCTAACAGAGATTGCTTTGGATTGAAAACAGAATAGCCTTATAAAATCTTATTGCACCGACTAAAGGATAAATAAAAAGACGCGCGTAGAATTGGAACAAAAAACACTGTGATACAGCTTGATGCCATTGTGACTCGAGGACAAATGAGACAAAGGAAATAAGAAATATTAAACGTGACACGAATGTCAAGACGCTTTTCATACATGGGCTGCTTCACAGCAGGCGAAAACCTCTCGAAGTACACCTAAAGCCAGTGGCTAACTGTACCGTGCATTTTGTGTAGATTCCAAAAACATTATTACACAAATTTCATTAAGTGATTCTGTCTGTTTTTTATATATATAAAAAAATGCATAGCTTACTTTTCTTTCTGCTTTCAGCAATAAGCTGGTCTTATCCTCTTTAGATAGATCAACACTCGTTTATCGCTGAAGCGCGCTAGTGAGACCAGCAGGATATGGGCACAAAGTACTCGTAGATATGGGTTTGTGTCATCACAGGTTGAGTTTATGTAAACCATTCTACTTATAGCATGGAATTGTGCGTTATTATAGTGCAGGAACGAGATATCGTTATCCTAGATTTTTGTATGAAGCGTTATTATCGGACTTTACTACGTTCCTATTTTTCTTAATAACCCTCGATAGAATTTACACGTATTTTCTAATTCGGATAGTTTGGGGAATTTTTAAGTATTTCTGAGCTTCAACAGCGTGTTCTATGTGTACGGTTGACTGTATATTTTACCCTTCTCATATTGAGAATGGCAAAACCATGTAAATGAGCTACAGCTACTAGTGGGCCAGCACTTCATTGCGATTATGAATGCCTTGCCTTGATGCAAATGGGAACTAACAATAATATTATGTTTTTCCACCGACATAAGAGTTAAAAGTGGAGGTTGTATTTCTGTCAGGTGAGCTGAGCTGTCTTTAAAACATAGGTAGACCAGAAAGTTGGGACAGATGTAATACAAAAAATAAACAGTAAATTTATGTTAGTATTAGGTTACTTATGAAATCGGAGATTTGTATGAAAATTTTAAAATACAAAAAGTTTTGGTTTTTTTTTGAAGTGAGACTTCTTTTGGCGTATGAGGGTAAATTTTTTACGGATGAAGCGGATATGACGCATTATTGTGTCACGGATCTGACGCAATAATGCGTCACG
>DWTT01001633.1:0-11362 GCA_018250895.1 Carterocephalus mandan | reverse complement strand
CAAAGTTAGTATGAAGCTTTGTCGTTTTTGAAGTTAGTGAATGTGTAACGCGAGCGAAGCTGCGGGCGTCCACTAGTTTTAAATAAAAACAATATTCATGGCCAGACTATTTAAATACTATAGGATTATGGTGATCATAAACAATGGTATGGTCAGCAATGAACTAGTGATATGATGATATTTATTTAGATAAATTTAATATAAACAAAGCTTGACATAAAAAATGTTTAAAGTATTATGACTGTAGCTATTCTCAACTTGATTTTTTTTATCCATTGCAGCCTAATTAAGGAAGAAACACAGAGACCAAAGTACAACAGGCTATTAGAACATCCCTTTATCAAAGGTATAGATCAAAGCAGAGCTGATGTGGCAGCACACGTGTGTGAAGTTCTTGATGCCATGGAGAGGAATGGAGTGAGCCCCTTTACCACCGACCAGCCCGCTCAGGCTTGGATAGATTGACTTTACACTTACAACAGAACACTACAACTATTTCTAATAGCAAGTCCTATTTTATATTATGCACTTTGACTACTGTATCTGCCATATTTATTTGTTTTATGAAACTGAAAACTACACACCGACTTGCCCATTTGATTATTTATTTTGGTAATCTAGAAAGAAATTGTGGCATGGGTTCAAATTTCATATGTATTATGTACTGTTTCAAATGTAGTGTAATATGTTAGAAAAAGTAGGAAATTTTCTGCAATCTCTTTAATGCAGTTGCACTAATGAGAATCATGTTTTCATAATAATTACACTAAGCCTCCAGAACTGCAAAAAATTGTGTGCATTAGAATACATACAAGAATGCAATCATGAATATTGTTAATAAAATTGTTTTAAGTCGTTCTAATAATCTGTGATTATTTTCTAAATAAAAACAAAATTACATTTTAATTGCTTTGCGTAAGTTATACAAAATGAATTTCGAACATTGTATGTGGTAGGTTAGTTTTTGGATTTTCTTCTTAGTTGCCAACTTATTCTGTGAAACCTACATAAAAATAGTTCATTCTGTACATATATTTATTGCATTATAAAATATTTGCAAATGGTATCTACATTTGTCTTATAAGACTTTACACATATAAGTTTTATCCTGTCTATAATTATTATATCCTAATTTTAGGTAAAAATCATGCCACAATAATGGTTTTATTTCCTATGAAACACATAATAAGCTGAGGTTTCAAATTTAACAGATATTTTATCTCAGAGTTGTTGCTCCTATTGTTAAGTTTTACATAAATAGATTGATGCAAATTAGAAGACAAATTAAATACCATCTTATACTTCTTAATTATTTATACTTGTACAATCAAGGTCGTATGTTTATTTTGTAATTTCAATGGATTATGAAAATATGTTTATTTCATCATAATTGATTTACCAAATAAAATGGTGACATATTATTATGTATTGATGTCAATACATGATACAAAACAATCTCTCCCGCCACATCTGTCTGTCTATAGGCAGTCAAGTCAAAAACTAATTAACTGATTTTCCAGTTTTTACCTACAGACAGACTGATTCATGAGGAAGGGTTATGTACATAATCTGTTAAGGTTTTATGTAAATTGGTTGAAATATGACGATAATTAATTGTTGAAAATGTTGAAAGAAGTAAAGCTGCTGGCTTTCATTGATAACTCTGCTTAATTCATTCTCATTTTGAGTATATGCCAGTGAACTAAGCTATTTTAACATGGGCGAAGTCGCGGGCAAAGCTAGTATTTGTATAATATGAAATACATAGTTTTATTTTTGTTAAAATTTTGTTTATTAAACTTAGATTTGCTTCTTTGCTGTCTCCATAGTTATTTAAATTTAAAATCATGTATAGATGTAATTTTGTAATAAAATTGTATATACAGACAGATAATAATTATGGTTAAGTAAATTAGCAACCATTTTTATATGGCAGCATTACACTTGAAAGAAATAAAACACCTGCAGTTGATTTTACATGCATTTTAATAGATTTTCCATATAAAAAAAATTGGGCTCACAATATAAATTGAAATCAAGGAATAGACTACATAGTTGATAACACTAAATAGTTTTTTTAATACAAAAATGTTTAAAGCTTAGCACATATTATGAAGTACTAATCACACTTGATTACTAAATCCCTGTGATAGGGACAAATGCACTTACAGCAAAATCAGGAGATATTTTATTAATTTCCCACCTTTAATTATATAATTATGACCTTTATGTGTTCAATGCAGCAACTACTACTAATGGTACTCATAAAACATATGACAGTTTAATATATAAATTCATCTATTTATACAGCCTATTTAGAAGTCATGCTACATAGCCATATACATTTATTAAAATAAATTTGAACATTATTCTAATACTTCACCCATTTTTCTTGAATTTATAACATTGCCAAATTTAATAAATAACTTATATTTAGTGCCATCTGAAAGTTCAGGACTTAAATAGATAGCATCTGTTTTCTTTGGTACCTTATCAAATAATGGTATCCAATCATCGGCTTTCACTATTCTGTCCTGACGTTTTCCCCAGAAATCAACTGAGGATATTTTTATTACTTTGTTATCTTCACTTATATATAAAAATCCTATAACATTTCTTAAAGGTACACTTGCCAGTGTTAATACAGCTGCTCCAGTCAATCCTAAAATATTGGGAACCTATTAATACATATTTGTTTTTTTCTATTGGTATATTCTATAAGCAACATTAATATAATATAAATTATGACATACCAATGTAGGATGCTGTGAGAAAAGTATATTCAGGAATAATATTTGCCATTTCCATAGCACCGCAACTTGGTAATAAAACACAAGCTCCATAAAGATGATACAATTTTAACCGGTTCAATATGGCAATATATTTTATGGAAGGGAACGAAAATACGGTTTCGAATTGATTTGCACTATATAATCTTTTTAGGCTAAGTGTAGAAGATAAATATTTGAGGACAGGAGACCGGATTCCTGAAATAAGCATATTTTTGAATTATGTATACTAGAAAAATTCGAGCCGATCACGATATATATTGTTTTAATTAGCTGGCGTGAAAATTTTACGTAAAAACCACCAGAGTAACTTGCGAATATTTAAAAAATAGTCTAGTTAAGTACATAATTTGGTATGATATTTCAGTATATAAAATGTACTCTGTGGTATGATAGACCACTTTCAGTATATCTTCTCTTTGGGTATCTAACAAAGTACTCTGTGGTAACTGTGTGGTTAGGTATTTATACATGTGCACAGAACAAAATATACTCACAAGGTACATGTGTATAGACATACATACAGTGTACGGAGTGTACTTATCTGAATTGAAAATATACTTGTCACTGTCAGAAATGATTGATAGCAACAGATAAAAAAAGATAGACTGTACATCAATCATCAAACTACCACAGACAATGAATACTAATTCTAATTGTATGTCATTCATACAGTCAAGATGCGATCTATGTGACATCTCAGGTACCGGACGTTCTGCTGCCACTCTACCTCACCACACAGACGCAGCGGCCTCAGCATGGCACGCTTCCGGCTGAAAAGTATCGGGACCGTCTTTCCGGCATTGACGGCGATCCTCCACTTATACAGCCAGTCTGACAGGCGGTCAAGCAAGCGCTGTATTCTTCTGACCGCTATTTCCGGATTTCGCGACGACGCAAAGTACGCGCTGTCGTCGGCGAACAGTGCGAGTACTACATCACGTGCCCGTCGAAAGTGGGAATATCGTTGGTGTAGTACGCGTATAGAAGTGGAGCAAGACTGCTCCCCTGCGGCACACCCGCACGAATGGGACGGGACGGAGGTCTGAGGTGCTGTCCTCAACCGATACTATGAACTTCCGCCCCTCCAGGTACGACGGTATCAACGCCACCAGCATCGCTGGCATAGTATAAACAGTCGCTCCGCTCCGCTGGCAAGGGCGACAGCATGTACTGAAAGCCCGCGTGCCATACACGTTCGAACGCTTTCTCTATATTGAGAAAGACGCCAACCGTGTGCCGCCCGCAGTTAGCCTCGAAGGCCAAGTGGTGGAGCACCCTTGTCAACTGTATAAGTAACTACTACCAAACCATTTTGTCAACCTATTTCTGCTGCACAATGAATCATGCTTTCCTTGTGTTGATATTTTGACTGTTTCTTAAATATTTATGATGTATGTTTTCAACGTGTAAATAATAACATACTTACTTTTAAAAAAACGTGTGGTAATTAATTTAGATAATTCAATTTAGATAATTTTTTCTCCAAAATATTGTTGTTTTTGTCGTCATAACGTCTTATAAATTGATGAACATCGACAGCGCATATGAAAAAGTTATGTTTTTTTTGTACATTCCAGCATAAAAAGAGAAAAATATACTGATTCACAGAAAAATATTAAAAAAAATATGAAAAAAATATTAAATGAGCGGTTCTCTGCAGAGAAATTATTTTCAATAAATTAATTTTACACACGACAACATTGCCGGTTCCATGGCTCCGAAATAGGAAGAAGAAGGCTCTAGAAATAAATTGTCAAAATAAATATATATAGATTTGTCTGTTGTCTGTGATTAGTTAACTGTACTGTAGAATACTTTGAAGTTTAGACTACAGACGTCAATTCTCCTTTTTTGTATTGTAAAATAATGATTAAGACGTTATCACGTAAATCTATCGTCCGTAAATCGACTTTACAGACAACCAGTATTTTTTTTAGTGCCAAACTGATTCAGTGCGTGCAAAGTACATATTTTCGACTGGCAGCACTACGTAAAATGTGTCTGTGAAATTTGGTTGTCATTGTCAATGTCACTATCAATAAAATATTCAAATTTTTCAATTGTTGGTTGGTTGATCTTGAATTCTTGATCCACATTCCACATTGATAATATCACATGGCTATGGTTGATTGATTTCTTATTAATCTAATATACTGAGAGGTTCTAAACGTGAAGTCAATAGTGAAATCAATAGTATTTTGTATTCTAACAACGAGATATTTGTCGTGTGCGAAGTGTTATCCAATTTGCATGTAGAAAATGTCAAACGTACTCAAGGAAGTGTAAGTGTTTTCCACCAACAGCAGTAAATTTAATTTCCCACGAATATCACCTTTATATTTTAATATATACAATAGCATGTGAAGGTAGAATTCTGTAAGGGTGGTCGCCAGTATTAGTATGCAGGATAAATGTTGGCAGTGATTTAAAAGTCGAATAAATTGGGTTCCTGATCCTGTCAACCTCCTCCAAACCGCGATCACAGATTTCTATGATAAATGATTTTTTTTTTTCAAATCAACTTTAGCTGCATGGACATACTCTTAGATGAAACAAAATGAAAACACCTTTCTTCTATTGTATTCCTTCAGTAAATATTGCATTAATTTGTTACAGATATGAGAAAACAGCAGAGTTCGAAGCTTACTACACAGGAGGTGATATTGAATGGACAGCAGATGGTGGTAATTTTTTCTGCCATTGCAGTGATGTCGTTAAAGTTATTGATATCAATACATTCAGCAGTACTCTTACTTTTGGGGATTGTTCAGACAATAAGGATGAAGGTGACCAAATCTACACATTCAAAATGTCGCATGGTAATAAAGTGGTGGTCACTGCACATAAAAGTGGACTGATAAAGTTATGGGATGCAGAGACTGGACAGCAACAGAAGACATGGAGATCAGGCCACAAAGGTGCAGTAGCGAAACTGACATTTGATTCAGATGATCTAAATATTGCTTCAGGAGGTACTGATGGCAATATCAGATTATGGGATTTAGCACACAATACATGTACAAGCAGTTTGCGTGGAGCAATAGGCGTATTTACTGTTCTTAAATATCACTTTGACTCATCAAAAGAGTTAATATTTGGCGCAGCAGATGATACGAAAATTAGATCTTGGAATTCAAAGTTTGGAAAAGAAGTATTGATATACTCGGGACATTTCAGTAAAGTCACTTCATTACAATTTACATCTGATGGAGATTACATGGTTAGTTCAGGTAGAGATAGAGTGTTAATATTATGGAAAATTAATGAAAGTAAAGCTCTACGAGTTTTGCCTGTTTACGAAAGTATTGAAAGCATGTTGCTTCTACCTGCATCTTTTAAAATTCCTAATTTTAAAAAGAAAGTAGAAACTGAAGGTGTTTATGTAGCATGTGCTGGTGAAAAAGGAATTGTTAAAGTCTGGGATGTACAGACAAGTCGTCTAATGTACGAGCAAACTAATAGTCTTGTTTCTCCAGCTACTGAAGAAGGTGGTTTATCTATTACACATTTACTTTTGAATGAAGCACGAAACTTGCTATCAGTTGTGACTATTGATCACAACATAATCATTCATGATTTAGAATCCTTCAATAGCTTGAAACAAATGATTGGTTTTACAGATGAAGTGCTCGATATTATATTTATAGGTAAAGACGAAAAGCATATAGTGGTGGCTACAAATAGTCACGACCTAAAATGCTACGAGGTAGAAAGTATGAATTGTAATCTTTTAAAAGGTCATAATGACATAGTTTTGGCTCTAGCCGTATTTCCTACCAGATCAGAAATGTTTGTATCATCTGGCAAAGATAACACTGTAAGGATTTGGTTGCAAGATGTTAATAGTAATATAAGTTGCATAGGAATCGGTGCCCGACACACAGGGTCAGTAGGTTCTGTTTTTACATCCCAGACCTCAACCAATTTCTTTACGTCTGTTAGTCAAGATAGCTGTTTAAAAGTTTGGGCAGTACCAAAAGATTTTGATGCTGATAAGGTCATTAAATCTAGTCATACTGAGCTAGCTCATAATATGGACATTAACTGTGTCGCTGTATCCCCAAATGACAAAATTATTGCCACCGGTTCCCAAGATAAAACAGCTAAACTTTGGTCAGATGATCTTTTATTATTGGGTATATTGAAAGGGCACAGGAGAGGAATATGGTGTGTGAGATTTTCACCGGTAGACCAAGTTGTATTAACATCTTCTGCTGATTGTTGTATGAAGCTTTGGTCCATAGCTGATTTGAGCTGTCTAAAGACATTTGAAGGCCATGAAAGTTCTGTTCTTAAAGTAGAATTTCTATCAAAAGGCCAACAAATAATTACAAGTGGGGCTGACGGGCTCTTGAAACTTTGGAATATTAAAACATCTGAATGTAAAATGTCCTTGGATAACCACGATGGCAAAGTTTGGTCTCTGGCTGTAAATAAAAATGAATCTATTATATTTACTGGAGGCTCTGATTCCAAATTGGTAGCTCTTAAAGATGTTTCAGTAGAAAGAAGAGAAAAAATTGCAAAAGAAAGAGAAGAACTCATATTGCAAGAACAAGAATTAATGAATTTGTTACATGATAAGAAAATGGTTAAAGCTCTAAAATTAGCAATACGCATGGAAAGACCGTTGCACGTTTTGAAAATCGTTAGTGAAATTTTGAAATATGGAAGTAATAAACTTTCCGAAACGCTAAAGGAAATAAATCATACACAGAAAGAAGCTTTACTAAAATTTGCGGTGGAATGGAATACCAACAATAAGACATGCCATGCTGCACAACTCGTGTTAAACATACTGTTGCCAGAAATAATAAATGGTTCATTAAAGATACCATCATTAAATAGCTTCATCGAAGGTGCCTTGCCGTACACTGAGAGACATTTTGAAAGATTGACTAACCTGTTACAAGATCTTAATTTTGTCACATACTCTGTTAACTGTATGCAAAATTATGTAGAAAAAAATGTTTAAGTTTATTTGAAATACTATAAAATGTTTAACAAGTTTAACTAGTATGTATTTTATTTACATCTGTTAAATAATGTGTCTTCGGAGTTTGGTTTAGCTAAGCGTATAGACTTAAGATATCTTGAACACGTATGCTCTGACGCACAGCTGCGGGATTTCGGTGAGCCGGCTTGTGAAATGTTAATTTGTTCGTCCTGTGTTTAAAAGCTCCAATAGACGCGAAACCAGCGTTAGCGCAGGCTTTATCTTCTTTGGACGGAAAACAATTTCCTCAGTGAGTGCAGTAGCAGAGAGCCGATCAGGCTAAGCGGTCGGGCCGTGTTTTGTGAGGGTTGAATCTAAGCCGTGATGTTTAAAGTTTCATCATGATTTTAAAAACATTGTGCATATTACTTTTAATTGGTGAACGTGTGCAAGGACAGAAAACGTAAGTGCCATTTTTAAGACAATGATCAATGTGAAATTAAAATACATATTAAAGTTCTATAACAATTTAAGCAGGTAGGTTCGAGAATCAGAAGAAAATAATTTTTATTTCATTTCACGTTTTTACAGATTTTAGTGTCTCAATGTCAATCGTGCGTATCGATGCTCGACTAATAACAGTTATTGGCGCTCACATTCTAAATGTTTTGATATTGAGTATTATTGAAGATTATAATATCACAAAGTTTGTAATAAATTCAGCTAAACTTGTTGAAAAACGTGAAGCTGGCGACTGTGACGACAACATAAATGTTGTAATTAAAGAGTGCTTTGCAAGTGTTGTCTAAACAAACATTGGAGTAGGAGGTACCTAACCGTTGAAGTACAACAATAGGCCGTAGATGTGCGGTTAATGTGTAGCTGATCGATTGAAGACCTCGATGAAACGCGATTCACATACTTATTATATTTTATATGACTTCATGACATTTTTAAGTAATAATGTTGTTTTTCGGAAGTAGGTACCAAGCTACGTACTTATTTAAAAAGAAGTTGAGCACGGCTTCACGGGGAATATTAATAAGCCTACCCAATTAACACGACTCAAATATTAATAGCCTGAATACTTTAACTCAATGGCGTAACTAAATAGTTATTTATCATAATTAGAGCGTATATAACCAACATATAACTAGGTAGTATCCCCTCTGGCATTTTAATAAGAACATATGAGTAAAGAAAGCCATCGTTTTGTTAATATTTATTAGGTACCTATTATTATTAACTGGACGTCGAGAGTATCTAGCTAGGTTCAAATCCCAGCAGCGCGGCAGCGTCATGCAGCAATCACTTTTAACCCATGTGCATTTTATTTAAGGGTAGCGGGTGTAAAGGGTACTGGTAAACTCGCAGTTGGCTAGTACAGTTTCAATCCTCATTATAAGCCTTTTGAAAGGTTAAACCAGAGGTTAGTAGAGTCTTGCATGTAATAAAGTACCTACAAGAAACATTGCATTGCAGGTACACACATACATTCACGGTAGTCATAGGTACTTAATGCCTTTTTAGTCATTGTGACAAACCTGCAAGTTTTTATTGAACTTGTTTTACGTTAGTAGTTATAAGTGAACAGAACACGCTTGCTCGGCCTATCCTACCTACCTTGTTTCTATTAGTTCATTCGTTTAATATTTAACTTAATAAGCAAAGCATAGGTATTTGTGTACCTAACTAAAGCTGCATTGTGCTCTGATTTGTGGTCTCTAAAACAGGGTAAGGTTTTTTTGTTTTAGACACGTCTTCAACCCGCTTCTAACTCGTATGTTCAAAGTTCATACTTTGATAATATCCCTCGATTATTTCAGAAAATAGTGGTAAAGCATTTATAAGCTTTATTACCATTATGGTAAAAAAAATGCTAGACGAATAGCCAATACTAAGACTGAATGCTTTTTTAGTGAATAGCTAAAGTACTACCTAATTTCACTTCTCTTAGGCCGCTTGGACGAATTTAATCTATCCATTGTGGAGGCTTGTTTTTGAGCTTGGCAAGCCTCGCTAATATTTTCTGTCGCGACCTTTAACGGACTCCAAGAAAAAAGGGGGATTGTGATCTCATACTAACCATGTGCACATAGGTTTCTGTGTTAAAGATGTATACTAAGTTATAATATCTTAGAGCAATTTAAATGTGAGTGTGATCTGGGGTTAATCAGTATATCAACTCGTAAATTAAGTATACATAATTGTATACCTCTTACTACACGGCAACCTGAACTTGACCCAAAATAAAATCGCATTTTGACCATGAACGGTGACGAGTTGATGATATAATATGTCTTAGCTAAAATTTATCACGTGCTAGTGTTTTAATGTGGCATTAAATCCCTTATCAACCCAGTAACTAGAGTCATCAGAGTGCAAAAATTCAAGTGAAGTAATTCGACCTTCGCCAGTGGTAGCGGTTTTTGTCTTGTTTTGTTTCGCCTTGCTATAGGAAAAGTGCATGCTTTGTGTCGTGTCGAGCCTTATTGATCATCTTGTAATAATAACTTCGCAGTCACGAGAACTATCCTACTAATTAACATAAAAGTAATCACATAGCTAAATATATTTAAGTATTTATATTAATTTGTCTACTTTAGACATTTCAATTTTTATCTTTCCGAACATCTTTGATTTTAGTAATTAAGAATGCAATAATTAGTATCATTGATTTTACCCCATCGATAACTTTAGTTTTTGTTTTCCCCTAGGTAGGCAGGTAGGTAAGTACTTGTTTTCGAGACATTCCCGTGGTCGAAGTTCGAACGTACAAAAATCGTAGTGATGAAAAATGTTGTTGTCCATAATACTTATACCTATTCTCAGTTTGGTTATCTAATTATGTTATATTTAGATATTGGATGAATACATTTACAAAATACCTAAAGAAGCAGATACCTCAATGTGTATTAGGTACATAATATGTATGTGTAAACTTTTGGTAATGATTAAAAATATATAAGACATAAATAACTTAATTTTTTTTAAGTAACTACCTATCTAGATACATATCATAGTCAAAACTCAAGTGTAAGCATTTTAAGATACCTACCATAGACGTGGACTCAGGATTAATTTCTCCTCATGTTAAACAGATTATCTTTCGGCGTAAGGTACCTACACTAATCTGTTAATAACGGGGCGATGTACGTAGATATCTCGATGAACCACATCATAAACTATCATAGTCCGGTAAAATTGTATCTAAGTACTACATTTAGTCCGATAGTTAATTTAATTTACTACCTCTTATAAGTAATGTAGGTAGGTACCTCTTTGATGCATTTCGGTATGCTAAGCGCTGGTCATCATGAATCATGAATAATCATAATAATGATTTAACTTCAGTAGCTTCTACAAATGTTTCGAATCGAATCCCAAATATATTTGTATTATAATTAATGCATGTTCATAATTGTTAGACTATTTTTTATGATTATGGTCATTGACTTATCCATATTAATACATACCTATTATAAATGCGAAAGTAACTCTGTCTCTCTGTCTCGCTTTCACGCCAAAAGTACTGAACCGATTATATATCTGAAACGATTGATTAGATATAAATAAATATGGCATTCAAAGTTTGTAAAAATGTTACCCTTAAGGGTGTAAAATAAACATAGGG
>DWTT01001632.1:0-11363 GCA_018250895.1 Carterocephalus mandan | reverse complement strand
TCTTAAGTACAAAAATGCTAGGCATAAATAATATAAAGTTATGCTTAAAATTGGTACTAACTAATCCAGGTGGTTTGTTTTACACGGCTATTTACCTCCTCATGTGGCGACATCGTGTTGAAGCAAGACAACTTCTTTTTAGGTTTTTATAATGACGTAACTAATTTTTTATTAATAAAACAGTATTAAACATCAGACATTATTATGACACTCATAATCCCGTAATTCCCACAGGCGAATCGTATACGAATTCATCTATCTATATCTATCTTATAACCGTAAAAAAATATCGAGTACAAAAGTACATCATATAGAAAATATTTAATACAATTATTATATGCGTTTGCATGCAATGCGAATTGCCTCTCGTTTATACGAACAGCTAGCGCGGTGTATTTGTGATTCGATCGAAGTGTAGTTACCTTTGTAGTTACCGTATAGCAGACGTCTTCTAAATGTATTAAACTATAAACTTGTTTCCTTCTCTGCGTAAAATCACATTGTCTCTCGTGTGTCACAACAATAAGTAGGTGTACATAATACTGTCAATAGCGAACCAATCGCTGCCTGTTGCCTGGCTACGTCATCATAAGTGTAGTTGAAGCGCGAATGAGATTATTAGAACGAAATGCTGATAAACAGGTGTTCGTAACGGCCATGAATAGTGTTTAAGTGAGTAACTCCTATTATTTAATGACAACATTATAGAGAATAAAAAAGAGTGCCTTCAATATAAGTTCAAGGCAACAACGTACAAATTAAACTTTACCACAAAGTAGGTTTAACGAATAGGTAAACAGATTTGACGCGAGAGATGCTTTGTGGAGTTTGACTATTCCCGCTCTTTCTGAAAGCAGCGCTAGTAAAATAATTGGTCATCCAGAACTTCCAATAGTGGATGTTTAGGGCATGGTTTTTTTAAGTACATACCGAAGTAAGTTTCTAATTTTACCAAAATACGCCAGGAAAGTAGTATGAAAATTCACTTTTTTTTAAATTTCGATCAAAACTGTCAAATTGTCGCACGAAAATCAAAAATCTATTAATGGCTTAGCTTATAAGTACCTAATTACTAGTTAATAACTGTTTTTTACTCTTAAATAAATATCCAGGCTGAACAGCCGCCTGAACGTAGTAATTAGTTTGGCTCGACCGAAAGCCGACAAACAAGTAGATAAATGCAATTGGTTGATTTTCTAAAGTAAATGCACATAAAAATAACATAGCTTACAATGAATTTAGCAGTCTGTATCGGCTGCTGTTTTTACGATTGAGATTCTTTTATGTAGGTAACTTTGTTAGAATATACAAACCATGATCCATGATCATACATTTTACAATGTTTAAGTTCTTTTCTACTATTTTTACCTTTGTGCATAGAAATAACCAACTTCCTATAGGTTAAACGCTAAACGTCTAACTTCGGCTAACGTGTCACTATCATATTTAGTGTAGCCTGTGCCCAGCAGTGGACATCTTGTTGAAAGTTGTTGGGTGGAAAAATTAATAACTGGAGGCATGCACATTGTGCGCATTGCCCAAGTCCCGACTTAAAAACATTTTGCAGATATATCCCCATTAATCCGACGAACTCACAGTTAAAGCTCGCAGCTCGCAGTAACTAGTTAAAAAGTGTCTAGCCGGAGAAGTGAAGTGGCGTATTGTATTCAGGGAGCTATTCAATTTAAGTCAATGCATTTCTGCGCTGCATATTTAGGTTATAAAGGAAGTCTCTCCGGCCATTCAAAAGACATTGGATTTTCATCATTGGAGTTTACGACCTCTTTAAGTGCTATACAGCCTGTTTTATAGAAGTTTCGTGCCTTGTGCGAATAGGTGCGACACGGCGCGAGACTGGCTCAAATGAAATTAAGTGCCGTGGATTGACTTACTGTTTCGTCAGGACGGGCATTGAAAGGAGCTGAACGATCGTAAGATGCAGTCTCAGAATTCAGAAAGGACGACTGACTAGGAGAAAATGGACAGCTTGACCCGTGTCCAAAACTAAAACTCTCGATCCGTCCCCCGCTAATCATCGAAACTACTGCGAAATTTTGCACGCTCAGGGAGATCTTGTTGCTAGTTATTTAGGAAAGATGAATGCATACTCTTTATTCATATCTTTTCATTATTCCACGTAACCCTACGCGAAGGTACTACAACTTGCCGTTATACCAAACTAATACATTATTTTCTGGTGCCTTACTTTGTTGGCGAGATCGCGCTTTCTGTGTTTGTTTTTCTGTATTCTGGGGAAGCAGTATGTATTGCATAAAAGTGTAGAGTCCAGTAAGCATTAGCGTGGAACTTAGTCAGCTAGGGGTAGGTACCGTAGGTGCAGTGAGTAGTTAGTGTCATTCATGTAGAGTGTAGAGGGTACTAATATTTCCAGTCGGGGTTTTGAATAGGCACGCTCGTTTGCTGCCACAAGTTGCAAGGTTTATAAAATCCACGCATTTGTATACTGAGTAGAATAAGAGATTGCAATTTATTACCATACCTATTTATTTACCTACTTTAAAATGCATTATCAACAGCCGTAATACAATATGCTTAAAGCTAAACGTTATGGCCTGAATGTGAAATCTGAATAATGCAATAAGGTAGACGTAATTTAATCACTTATTCCTGTGTTATCTGTGTCAAGCTAAGACGTTTAGTTCCTGTATTATCAATATATGCAAGACAATGTAAGCTAACTAATAATATAAACGAACATTAAAAATGTATGTTAATTTTGTTTCATTTTACGTCAAACTTCGATTCGTCTCATGGAATCGTCCTTTCTCTTGATCTTTCCTCCGGAACGCTTTATAGAAAGAACTTCCAACTGAGGTTTCTATGTATTTCCATAGTTAAGAAATAACATGATGTAATTATGGATGACATAGTACGCCTACAATCCTGGTCCAATATATCCGTCTCGACACCAATAACCGCCGTAAACCATAGACGTCCCAGTGTTGGCCATACCCACCAAGCTGCTCCAATGCGCATTGTTTTAGCGGTTAGTGGTAAACACAGTATCGAATGTTCTGAAGCCACCCGAAGGTCTTTCAAGGTTTAACGGCTGTTTACAATTGCAAACAACCAGCACCGACGTCTTTACGTGCCTTGCGAAATCCCCATGAAATTATCACATATGATCGAATCGAGCTATCGGGCTATGGACTCCTATATTATAGACTGATAATTAAAGAGACAATCGTTGCAAACAGACAGATGCGTTGGAACAATTGTTACTTTACCTTTTGAATAATTTATCACCTCTATAAGCGTTCGGACATCCAAGCTTTGGCTTATAATCCTTGGGAATATTAATCAAATTAAATAAATAAACCTTCCACATTCACACAAATAGCATCGCATCTGGCCGATGTGACTCCGTAAGTGTACATAAACTTTCCACGCCCTGGAAAAGGCAGAACTTGAATTCTTCATAAACCCTGGCACTTCCTAAAGAGTTTATCGACCTGTGTTAAACTAGATAGTAAATATTTAAACCAAGTCCCCATGTCTTGGAGTGCGGTTGCTAACAACTTGAACAGACGACTGACGGCGGTGTTGACACATCCATCTCAATTTGCGCAATGTCTATCAACCGCGGAAGCTTTCGAATGTTTTATTATTGAGAAAGAGGAATTTGCTGGTGTTGTCGAAAAATCCATTTTCAAGTAAAATCCGTTTTGTTTAGTGACTAGCTAGTGACGTAGCGTCCATAGCCCAAACGCTCGCATTGATTCAATGTAATCGAAAGACTTAAACAACGACGGGCGCGGTCGGGTGACCGCTAGTGGCAAAATTTTACGGATGCTACCGTGCTTCGGAGGGCACGTTAAGCCGCGGCCCCGGTTGTTTTCAATGGTGTTAACAGTTATTAAGCACTGGGTTGGCCACTAATCCGTCCATCAATCTGCATTGGAGCAGCGTGGTGGAGTATGCTCTAGACTTCCCGCAGCTGTGTCTGAGGGGGAGACCAGTTCCCAGCAGTGGGACGTATATGTGTCGCAGCTAAGCTAAGTAAGTATAAACTTCTAGGCAGTTAACACCTAAAAAGTTACTGTTGGTCAGTAAAGAATGCCAGTTTTAACTGAACTTACTGCACCGATCACCGATGCGACCTTCAAACATGCATTACGATACATTCCGCAAGCGCTCCTAAAACTCCTTAAACCGCGTGCGCCGTCTTACTGCTGTCATAGGTTATTACAATGTTCTACAAAATATAAATCTTTATTAAATCTAAATAAAAGTCTGCGATAGGATATACCTATCTCTTATACCTACATAAATCACAATTGAAGAAAAAATATCCAAATTTTCCTACCGTCTTCTAGTAGGTAATAAAAGGATAATTAGACTAGAATTAATCAGGATATCGTTTATAAAGGCTCAATTTACCTATATCACCATAACCCGTTCGATTAGTAAAATATTCCACAGCAACCATCCAAATAAGATGTACCTAACTATTAATAATATTAGACGATTAATAAGCAAAATACGCATCGCATAGAATAACATCATAAAAAACATGCTGTTGTAGGTAGTTGTAGATTATTTTAATTTTTAATTAAATTTAATTTAATTATTGCATTGCTTGCTGCAACATCCATCCCCTGCCGCTCATGACAACTACGAATGACTTTTAACAAGACTCAAATGTGGTCCAGTCACCAAAGATAGTTAATAAGAACATTAGTTGGTTAGTTCGTTATTGGGCCGCCTAAGCAAATACATACAAATAAAATATCAACACCAAGGATAAATTTGTTCTTTTATTATCAGAATTGAAGGTAAGGTATTTCCAGTAGTGTTGTGCAGCAACATCACCAATTAGCATATTCATGTAGAGCTATAAATTATTTTATTGTGAAAACCGGCTGGCGCAATAGAATTATTAATTGTTTCGACAAAATGAAGGTGATATTTTGTTAGTTACTAAGAATAAGCAATACGTTTTCTTCAAATCGTTTTTGCCATTCTCGTGAATATTTGTTACTAAAACTCCAATGAAAAAGTGAATAAAAGTTCAAAATGAAGTAGAGAGCTGGTTAATAGCTACTGCTACCGTTCCAGTTAGGTTGTTCTGCATCATCCAATTGTCTGGAACTTACCTACATTCATTACATTGAAATAAGAATAGTAAAATTTGCATGGAAAAAATTAAGCTTGCAAAAAAAAGTATAAGGTAAGGTAAGACCCCAAATACGGAATCTTACCTGTATTGCGGTAGGACGTTTCTAACGTAAGAGTGGCTAGATTTTTAATATTGGTTATTCATACGTGGCCGCTGCCGTGTTTAGCTTAAAAAGCAAGCAAGTAGGTACAACAACCAGACACTTAGGTACTCGTATATTTATTATTTATTTCAAAGCTTAACTTAACAGGCTTCCCCAATACGTTAGTGCAGCTAAACAGCTAAACATTGAATATAATTTTAAAAACTCCTAAAACATGACAACAAATTAACTATAAATTATAATGTCAAATTCGGTTCGTGTCAGAAAAAAAAGTCAATATTTAAAAAAAATAATAATGAATTATTGAATTTAAAAAAAAAAAGCTTTTTATAACTTTTAATTTTATATTCGTGCATTGTCATCGGAACAAAATATGTGTGCCAAATTTCAGCTCGATATCTTTTCAGTGGAAGTGGGTGAAATATTGATTGCAAGATTCCAGGACATACACACATACATACATAGATTATAAATACATACGACTGAAGTTAAATAAAAGCTTTTAAAATAGAAAAGAAATCTCTAATGGATTTTTCGGTTTGCTAATATTAGCACGTAAGAAAAACAGCATTGTTATTGAAGCATCCGTTGGGAAAAGCTTGGGATGACACAAACCGATAAACAATGACGTCAAATTATTTCATCCTCAAGTAGCGTCGGGTTAAAAATAATCATGTTCCAACGGAACTTTATTCTCCCAGTTGATATTAAACAACGCAGCGAAAAAGAAAAGAAGAATCTTAATAAAAAAATTAAAAATAAGTTTCCTGGACTGTGTATTCCGCACGAGCGAGCATTGAGTGAGTGTAAAATGAGTCGTATCCCGAAAAGCATGCCATTGTGCATCTCGTTTACGATGAAACTAGAATCATTGCAGCTTCTCAAAGAATAGTAAGATGCTTACTAAAGAATTACTTAAAAGCGTCATGGATTTCACATCACAAGCGCTAAAACCAACTACAGTGACAAGATGTGTCACTTTAGTTGGTTGTTACCTCGTCTATGAGCTTGTAGGTAGAGTAGATACTTCAAGTAGATAACATAAAATAAAGTTTATTAAAATAACAAAAATGCAACTTTAAAACATGAATTATGAAAGTATGAAATAATTGTTAACTAATTAGTTTGTGGGCATGGGTTACGGTGGGACCACAGACACATGCGGGGGTCGAGACCATACTTCACCACGCTGCTTCAATGCAGATTGACACATCAAAGTCGGCCTGACATCAAAATTTCGTTTCTGTAGAAAATCGTAGAAACGAGATGTGTACACTGTAGAAACGAGATATGTATATGTATACATACATTAAAAAAAATTATACAAATTTGACATAATAAATAGGTACCTATATTTGCATTATGCTAACATCGACCGCACTTGTTATTCTACTCGTCGCTTTCATTGGGTCCAACAACCGGATCCGGCCGCGTCCCCCGGCTCACTGTTCCTCAGAACAGACGGACAGATTTATTTCTTGATGTCATCGATTGAAGTAGACTCGCCGCTGTAGTTTGACAAATATAACGTAGGTGAAAATACAACGTTATTGCTTTATACTCGAAGGTCGTGGGATGGGATATGTCCCGAAATTCTCGACGCGGTCGTTGTGCGCTGGGCTCTAGTTATACGAAAAAAAACTTGAACTACACCTACACGTTATACATTACATTCCGTTAGTATTTCGTCGTAATAGTCCCATTGCAATTAGGTACAGTAAGTAGGTCACATTAATCCCACATTGAATAGTAGGTACGCGAATAAAAGGCGCACCTTTTTCCTCTTGGCTTTTTGAAATAACGAAGCTTCCAATCAGCATCAAGTCGTCAAAAGATTTTTAAATGTTTATTTTCGGAGATGCGATACGTGAATGTTAGAGTGAAGTGCTCTCGCCCTACCAAGACCAGTCGCTCACTCGCAAACGCTCTCGCCAGAGTTTGTATCACTGTCTGTGTTTTAATCCCAAACATGAAAGTTACATTATGGAACAATAGGATTTTTGAGCCTGTTCGGGAACATCTATTGTTCGATTCCCGCTTTAAACTGCGCTTGTGAAAAAATGTTGCCGTCGCCTACACTATTAAAACAAAGGCATGGGCAGACCGACGAGAACCGGTGTGATGGAAATATTCACACAACTCCAATAAAAACTGCCCATTTACCTGTGAAAAGTCAACGTACAACAAAAGCGCGAAGGCTAATCGACGTTGGCGGTCATTATCACGAGATTGTAAAGGTTCTGTGGGAACCTGTTTACTAAAGATAAGGCACATATCGGCGGTGCTTGGTGGTGACAGTAATTAATTATGGGCCACCCCACGTAAGTGCGACTGACTAGCTAAGCATCGTATACCGCTTGAGTTTAGATATCCGATGGGACGCTCGGATCGAGTTTCTGATATTTACTAACTAAGCACTCAGTGAGACGTTGACTCCGGTTCAACGTTCAACTGTTTGTACGGTCGCGGGAGGTGCGAATTTTAACTTATACATATTTGGTAATTTTTTAATGGTTTATGTGGAACGTAGAAAAATAAAAGCGTGTTAAAAAAAATTACTTGAGACATCCTTAGTTGATGATGTAACTTACTCTTAACATTTTATAATGTTTCTGATAGCATGGTGCATGACAGGTGTTACTTTTATCTTGCGTACCATATCAGGACCTGTCATGGCAATTGGCAAGTGATAAAAATCGGATCTGAAAATATCCAAAAAAGAATATCTGTTCAACATGTTCGTTTTGATACGACGAAATTCGGTTGCCTGGTCGAATGCTTTGGGGCGTTTAGGCGTTTAGTCAAGGCTTAACGATTGTTTTTACCATTGGAAACAACGGGGACCGACAGCTTAACTTGCCCTCCGAAGCACGTTAGCGCTCATGAAATTTTGCTACTAACTATAGTTTTCTCAAAACGCGATGACATGAAAGTACATTGACCGCAGAAACAATAAGGACGTTAAAATGATAATTATTAAATGATAATTTTAGGTAGAAAAATTAAATATTGATTTTAAAAACGCACACGATTTGTCTTTTATTTTTGCTCTCCATACAGTATCAACTGCTGTAAAATAATGTCCAAAACAATAAAAATTAATTAATTTTACTGTGTTAGGTACTGAATAATAAACTTATTAGAGTTTATTTATTAAGTCAGAGTGTATTTAGCAGGGTTTTAAGCAATCTTTACTTTTTACTGTTTAACATATTAGGTATAGAACAATAATTAAATGCCAACTAAATAAACTTCTTAGGAAAAGTTTGCGACCCCTGATTTTTTATTTGAGCGTTTTGAACGACGTCGTTGCTTTACTCTGTCGATCACATTTAATCGGTGCGAGCCATCGCTGTGGATACTACCACTAACATTCATGACAAAAGGACAAATATTTATCTGTAAAATAAATATTTGTCCCAGCCGGGATTCGAACCCTGGACCCACGGTCGGCGGTCATGTACACTCACCACTGACCCAGTCACTGAGACGTAAGAAGACCAGGAGAATATGACAAGTAAGCTCTCAACATTCTCAGCGTTATATTACTAGGAGACAAGCGTCGATATTTACCATTACATATTAAAGACGAATTACGTTACGTGAACATCAGTTTTAAAATTTGTTCGCGATCTTGGGATAATTTATCTGAAACTTATATTTTACTAGACTTGTAAACTCTGAACCCAAATATTCGTATTTCCCATCGCTGAATTACGCACTCATCCTAGTTCTGTTCCTAGTTCCACACCGCGCTTTCGATCCTTTTTTACATACTTTTACATCACATGCTAAAACCTTAACCTGTCTAAATAATAAATAATTTATATTAAATATGTAGATGTTTCTCTGAAATAATCCAGAAACATGAAAGGGAGTTACGATAAGTTCCATCTGGATTTAATCTTACAGGAATGTGAGAAATGTCTAATGGCAGATTCGTACCATATTGTACACTACGGACGATTGTTGAAATTGGCTCTCGTGCACACTGGAACTCTACTTCTAACGTTCGTGAATCGACTTGTGCTGGAAAATGTATTTAAACTCATAGGCCCAATTGAGCGCAAACTAATCTTGATGCTTATGAATGACTTACTTTGTTGTAGTTATTCGGCATTTTTTTTCTTAATAGTTAAGACTTCTTCTGGTTTTTTAGTACTTATTTGTGTTTTTGCATGTAACTATTATGTTGTTATTAATTTGATTGATTTTGTTTATCTTTTGTATCTTTATCAAATTATATCTGTTTATCTTTTTATATTATTGATTTTATTAATTTTTTGTATCTTTTATACTATATAAAAGATACATACATTCATATAGTATATAAAAGATACATCTTTTATACCATATAAAAGATAAATCGCTAATGTTTTGTCATGATTTTTTCTGAATTTGTCCGAGTTGCCTATATGGACATCTCTCATTGAAATGTTCTAGCTAGTTTTGGAGCACGTTCGTTCTGTAATAGACATTAGGTTTATTTAAGTTTGTTCAACGGATGTGATCTGGATCAAGTTTCGGATTGCTTAAATAGGATCGGAACTGTTAGAGGTTAACTCTATAATTAGCGACCTCTTAGGCGTAATCCTCGAATGTTTGTTGTAACAAGATCAACATTGTTGCCATAGGTTTATCGATTGGCTTACTATTAGTAGAAATAAAATGAGGTTGTGGATACTACATATATTTATGAGAAAGATGAGATAGTACAGAGCCAATGTAAAATCCATCATATTCTAAGAAAATAAAGAAGTTTGTTCACTGCTGCGGTCGTCCTTAAATCGTCGCGTCGAATGTGGGTGACATTCCTCCTGAGCTAATAAAAAACGATTACAATTTCAACATAACTACCGTCGATGGATTCGTGAAATAGTCAACCGATATCGCTATTCACTGTCATGGGCACAAAGCTGCCCACAAAAAAATTAACCCATGCAAAGAGACTGACCGATATCGTTAATACATCCTTAACATAAATATAAGGTAAGTAGGTAGGTACAAGAATACTTAGACCCGTACAAAGTTCTACTACAAGTTTCTAAACTTTGGAATCGTACTTAAATTGAGGACGTCTCAGTCCTCACAATACTCTCCGTTTTTGTCGATCGTTTATCTCAAGTTGGGTTTAATTAATGCGGGCTCTCCGTACCACAAATGGGCTCTTATATTCGGCATACTTCTACATCAATTGCCGACAATTTGTCTAAATAGGTTTTCTAGCTATGTTATTTGTGTTTCTGTTTATAGATTTCAGAATTACATATTTTTTGCGTTTCTTTAAATAATCATTGAAAAAAAAAAGAAACTTGTCTTTCTTAACGTTTTAAGGTAAGCATTTCATTAATGATATCCATCACATGACCAAATAACTATACCATATCATTAAAATATTATTCTTAGGTCTTCGATATTGAAAGAAATTTTAGAGTAGATATATACATGTACATACATATTTAATTTATTTTATCCGTCTCAAATTTATTTGTATTGATTAAAAAATACAGTTCAGACATTTTACGAGAACTGTTATCTTATCTTTCTATTTATCATAGCGTAGAGTAACGGATAAGCAAAATATTATGTTTTTAGCAAGATTTTTGGTCAGACTTTTTGTCTGATATTGATCTGATGCTGGAATTTTAATATAGGTTAGAATTGATTGTTGTTTCTGGGCTGCACATGTTAACTCTGCGCATTGAATTAATTTGATAATTGGATATGTGGTTGATTGAAGCAAGTTAAAATTTTTATGGTGTAGATTATGTTGAATGTACCATGCAGTCTTTAGTTTCTGCTCGAAATAATTTATATAAAGTACTCTCGTCTGACTCGAGCCGTCCGGGTTCAAATACAACAAGCTACAATAAAAGGCTTGTGGCCGTGGACACTAGGATTTTTTGTCACCTAATTCTAGATTTAAGCCATTTTATTCCTTTGGACTGTGTGGCGCTGCATGCTTTTCTTCGCACTAAAGTAGGTGGTAGAGCCTATAGGGAACCAAATAGGTTTTATATGAAAGCTAATTGGTTCCATATATAGTTCGCCCGGGGCAGTACCACCGCCCGCCACGGTACCTAGTACCATTTCTGCCGTGTAATAATTGTTTTTAAAGCA
>DWTT01001631.1:0-11369 GCA_018250895.1 Carterocephalus mandan | reverse complement strand
CATCAATGCTATCGTTTTGCTTCACTGAGATGATATCACTGAACACCAAGCTCTATTCATACGGGACGACCTTATACAATCTACAACAATACCCTCCTAATCGAAGGTCTCTTCAACGAACGCTCTCGATTAATGAAATTTATATTCATAACCGAGGGACAAATGACTTTGAAACTGAATTAAAACATTGAGAATGATCAAATCAAATTCATGGTGGCAAAAAATTATGAGTGCTTAGTCAGAGGATTGCACTCCTCGCCTCAAACGCTACTTTTCTGACTTTAATTTAATTAAACCAGATACGTATTTAAATTTTTATGATGGTAGCATTTGGTTGCCTTCGCACAATAACTTTGCGTACTTTGCGACGGACAATGAACAATTAGTTATCCCATGAGAAAATACAAAAGTATTTTTTGTATCAAAATAATTAAGTAGAACCGCCAGAAATAGTAGGTCCCTTACTAACTGTTTTTGTACGCGAAAATCGTGTAAACATGTGTGTATTACAATTAAAACTAATATGGGACTACCTAAATTAGTATTTTAGTAATTAAGTCCAATATTCGAGCAGCAGACTAGATATTACTGCTGAGAGATCTCTGTTAATAGAAGACTCAAAATGTCATCTATAAATAAACAAAACTTTAAATTAAACGATTCCTAAGTAAGCAGTTACAATTATTATTAAATTCATTATTGGAATGACCTAAAGATTATGTTAACTTGTTTTATGAGTAATGCTCATGATTCATTCTCCGTTTATACGCCGTATGAATATAACCACTTAACATTAAATACGCCCAACCGACATGAACTTAGGGCTAAGCCACGCATACGTTGGCCACGCTAAGCCATGAGAACTTTTTGGTGGAAATAATCTTAGGTACTTACTTAAGATATTATATTTCCACCAAAAAGTTCTCACAAATAATAATACATTTATTATCAGCTAAGAAGTCTTATTACCTGATGTAAATCTTAGCGAAATATACCTAAGTATACATCATAGTCAGTGAACGTTGTAGGTCCAGCTACTGGTCCTATCCTGATCCTACTTGGGTCCAAAACTACAAAACCAATTTAAATAAAATAATTGTTTTGTGTAATGTTTACATACTTAAATCTAAAAATATCCTGTTGAACGTTGTAGGTCCAGCTACTGGTCCTATCCTGATCCTACTTGGGTCCAAAACTACAAAACCAATTTAAATAAAATAATTGTTTTGTGTAATGTTTACATACTTAAATCTAAAAATATCCTGTAGTACCTGTGATGACACACGTCTCTAAAATATTCTAGTTGTAGTATTTCTAAACTAAGCAATCGATAGACATTTAAATACATATAGTGAAATGATTAGCTTATCATTGTTAATCTCTCCCAGGTAGAATTATTTTGTTTCTGACAGCAATCTGAAAAGAAACAGTATTGAAAGCAAAGAGTATTGAATACAAGCGAGTGTTCGAGTCGGCAAGTTGGGGCGTTGACCCGCGGAGGCAGACATGGCGTCGGCACTACACCACGGCCTGCTATTAGACCCACCAGCCCACAACCCACAACCCATCACCCCACGACGACGCCACGGTAAATCAAAATAGCATCCACTGAAGTCAAGCAAAAGAGCATTTATGACGTATTTATTATAGCATTTACTTGTAAATTACAATTTGATAAATATTTTAACTTTGAACTAAAATAGCAGAGATATTTAAATGTCACTAAATTTCCCCTTAGCGATATCATAATTGTACGTTTTATAGTTTACCATACCCAATAGGCTGCCCATATGTACTCCGAGCACGCACACTTCATAGAGACTGTTATTGACCGACTAAGTAACGGATAAGGTTCTACTTAGGCAGCATAGAGACGTGCAAGAGTGGAGAAAAAAGTTGTACATTTCAGCAGTTTCTCAAAAAAAGTAAGGACTACCCTACGGAACGATCTCGAGACTAAAGCCCTCTAGTTAGAGTATTGTCTTTTGTGAAGCGAAGTAAGCGAACCTCCCCTTTATTTACTGAGCCTACCAAACGGCTAGGCGACACGCTATCTCCATTAGAATGGGACATAATAGTGTCTAGGAACGAGCACTAGTCACTCCAGTTTAAATCCGGATATCCTGACTCGTGGTATGAAAAATGGGGCTGCCTCTGACTGGATCGGCGACTAGACGCTCAGACACTAATCATAGATACGACGACTACATAGTTATCGCTTAAGCGTTTTAACGATTAGGAAGTCGTTTAAAGGTGATTTGGTAGTTGCATTGCTTGGTTATCTTGATGATTTAAAACTTAAACCAATTTTAAGTTAAGTTACAAAAAATTCAGTAGCAGATATAAAAAATAGAAAAATTCAACAAATATTATTGTATGTATAGTAATATGAATAACTCTGATAATGGGTTACATAAATTACAGTGAGCAGGAAACGATCATAAATCGTGGTTACTTAAGTAATAAAAGTATGAACACTTTCACATTTATTCGAAAACACGATTTTCTTAGTTTTGTTGATTATAATCATAACCATAATAATGTTGACCAAACAGATCGTATTTTAGTAGGTACGTACGAAACGTAAACAAGAGTTTGAAAGTGGCTCAGTACTTGTATACAATTACGTGTAGCTATATCCATTTCACGTTTACTTTTGAGTTATGTAAAGTGTAAGAAGACCGCGACCGTTATTTCGCATCGGGGCCGTCAGCTGGCTAATAACATACCATGACGACGCCCACTTGTGAAAATCTTATAGTCTTTAATGTAAGGTTTATAAGGTTTAAAGTACACAACTACGCATACCTTAACTTAAAAGTTCGGTGGTTCTGTAACGGCCAGACGAATTACTCACGCATGCATAAAATTGTTCAGTTTTTTCTGCTATTTCATTAGTTATTTTTAACTCTATCATAGTATAAAGAGTAGAGCGGAGCGACTCTTTATACTATGACTATCTTCAGATCAGTGGCCATTTTATTCTATAAGTATGCGAAAATGCTGACTGCTACTTTGGTTATTTCATCAGGGGTCGTGAGTTCGATGTGTATGGATGTTAATATCTATATATTATGTATTAGTATGTATTCAAAAATATCTCTATATGTGTCTGTTATACATATAGAAATATTTAATAGATGAGATAGAGATATCTGAATAAATAGACAGAGCCTGTACCCATAGTACAGGCTCTGTCTAGATGGCCGTGAGCGAGGATGTCCATGATATTTATTTATTCATTTATTATTTATTTAATTCAACCGTTGAATGACCCATTATTGGGTAAATTCGCACTGCGTCCGTTAACGAACTAAAATAACAAATTAATGGCAAATGTTCAAAGTGATGTGGTCAAATTAACTGGAATCAATGTAAAGTGGCGTCAGGCGTGAGCTCGTGACGGAATATTCTTTGCTCGAAAGCTCACTCATCGACACGTGAAGAGCTAAATAGATAATTATGTGCATTTATTTCACCGTTAATTCAAATGACGGGAAGTGATGCGATTTTAATCACGACTACCCTAGTTAAATCATTTGTTCGTTATTGTTCTTGGCATAAGGCTTACAATTTATAAACCCCATAACAATCTGCGGATGTAGTACCCAGTTACTACACTATAATAGTGTAGCACGCATTGCACTGTGACGATCAGTAAATAACTAAGCAACCTGACCACCTTTGCATTTCAACCACACTCGAAGCTTTGTTTGTTTTTGTAATCAACTGCGAGCTACTGTTTCAGTGAATCGCTGGCAGTAACTCTTAAAACGAACTCCGCTTTGGAGGTAAGCTTGGCCTTAGGTACCGCAGATTATGGTCCATAGTTTATGAAAATATGTATTTTGGAGTAATTCATCACTCAAAGTTCGTCCACTCCGATGCCATATAAATATTATCTGACATAATAACATTTCTTTAGTCTATACAGTTGTTTTTATACACAAGTTTAATTTTATTTGATTACAGAATTACCTACAGATTACACAATTTTATCAGATTCTAATTTAATATTAAAACGCACACAACGCTAAGGACTAAAGGCTAAAGAAACGCTCTACGACCTATATTCTCACGAGTTTTCAATTCGGTGAAGTGAGTGATTGAATAAAGTTTGGGCGATGGCACGCTTTCCAGTTTCCGACAAATGTTGACATCACAGCCAGCTCTAAATATAGAACCATTAGCTCAGCAGAAGTGGTCTCGACGCTTCGACTTTTCGCTGATACATTAGATAACATAACGCTATCGCTTACAATTTATTTATCAAACCAGGCCTTCAAATCACCATTCTTTAAAGGATCCAGAAGACTCTCACGTCTTTGTTGTTTGTTATACTTGGCTATTCTTATTTTTTTAGCAATACATATTTTTCTTTTTGGTATTTTTTTAAAATGCTGGTCTAGTTTTTACACTTTATTATTTATATAAGACTCTCACGTCTTTGTTGTTTGTTATTAACTATGGAAACCATCAGGGTTACCTGATGCTAGTTATAGCACAATACCTACACTTTTTGCTGGAATAGCATTTTGTAAACTGGGTATTTAATTTCATTTAACTTACATTTTCTTGGGACAACTAGAGATAAGGAGAAACAAAACAATCAGTCATTCGATAACTGACTGGACAACGAATAGCATTTAACCATAGATCAGAAGATAGCTCTTAGAAGACAGTATAGAAGATAGTATTGAGGTCGAAATGAATAAAAGAGAAAGTTGTGGGAGAAACTAGCCAGCCTACTGTTATCTAGATCGACACACACTATGGATGTCTAAGCTTCCAACAATGGATTAATGTCCTTCGAATTTCGGATGATGAAATCATTGAATCGTAAGTTACTTAGTAACTTCTAAGTACTACTTCTGTATTCAGAAAACAATAGCAAAATTAAAAAAATATAAATTCAGATGGATAAAGTTTGGGCGATTAATCATTTTGGGGGATTAATCATTTCTTGGTATATTATTTTTAAACAATATGAACTCCCGGAAACTGTGATTAAACACAAGACTAGAAGGTATCAAGAAACTGATATCTTACGTTAGCAAGAATTAACACTGTTAAGTTAGTTTAAGCTTTCAAGGTTTAAAGGGAAAGGGAAGGAAAGTATATTAGGGTGCATCAGTTCATATTTCCCCTGAAACGTCCGGTAAATACAGTGTAAAGTCAAAAGTCTAAACTATTACATAAACATAAACTAACTCATTAAACTTGATATTTTGAGCAAAAACTATATTAGTTTTTGTAAGTAATAGTGAGGTAGTTTAATGTACTAAAGGTACACAAGCATTTAGGTTAGTTCTTGGAGTCGATTTTTTATAATGAAATAAAATATAAAATAACGTGTTCACGGCGATAAAATTGAACTTTTTACCTGACGTCACAGAGCGACCCACTAATTTAGCACATCTAGCTAGTAAGCGTTGACCCTCAGGCGGCAGAATGCCTTCGACGGGGGAGTAGAATGGATAGGCTCTGAGGTGGTAGCGCAGCGCCATAAATAAAATGTATGATTTTGGAAAAGCACCCATCAACGATCATAAGTTAAATTTTATTTTTTTATTGTTGTTTTAACCATAAAAGTTTTAAACAACATACCACGATATGCAGTGTTTGTTTGATCCATATCGTAATACCTACTCCTAATGGGTTTCATATAGGACATACATCCCAACACCAGTCGGAAGGTGGTGGCGGACGAACTAACAGGTACATCCCATGTTGACGGTGCGCGGACGAATCCATTAACCCAAATATAGAACCGCGCCCGGACTAGTGCGTGAGTTACGTTACGACGTCATAATTCAATATCTGTCTCGCTTCTGCACAAACTGCGGATAATGTGTGAGAACGAATAGCACATAGTATCCACACGAAGGTGAGTAATTTAGGTGACAGTGACCATCAAAGAACAATCATAGCTTGTTACACTAATTAGTTCGATAATGAGTCGTACCGTTGATATGGCATTTGGATTAGTAGTATATTAGTTAAGTAGGGTCATAGAGTAAGGACCAAGTGTGTTAAAAATGGCACTTAGAAAATGATAGGATGGTTAGATCTTAGGTGTAAAAGAATCTGTGTTAATCAACGCAAACGAAGCTGCGGGCTTCCACTAGTTTCGAATAATTGGAGCGCAATGTAAGCCACAACGCCACACAATATTTTATTGTTTGGTCACAAAATAACATGATCTCAACGTGCGAAGCGATTTACGCGGTTGTGCACAATTAAAAAGTATTTCATTCAGTCTATGTATGTACATTATAACTCCACCAATCCGCATTGGAGCAGCGTGGTGGAGTATGCGATGGTGTATCTGTATACGTGTGCCCAACAGTAGGACGTCTATGTAGGTATTACAAGATTAAGAGGATTATAAGGTAAGGTTCTTTTATCAGTCCTGAGCTATAAGCTATAACGAGGCAGAATATCGGTGACATCAAAATGATATGGTAGAACAAATATCAGGCTTTAAAAATATAATTTTAGGGTAACGTACGTAAATTAATCCTGTTGTATTAATTGGTCTTAAAAAAAATATATTATGTGCATAGAGATTTATTATTTGTATTCAATTCAAATTATACATGAATGATTCACTCACTCGCTAGTCACACTACGGACATGGGTAGACTTGTGATCGTCTATAAATATAATTTGCACCAAATGTAGAGTTCCAAGACTATGTCCCACGCAACGACACGTTGTTTACATGAAAATACTGATCTCTCGTGTTTTATAATCGCAGGCAAATGATTTATAAATAGACATGCATTGTAGAGTACTGCGGGGAACTGGAGACACTTCCACAACACAGGTTTTATGCTGTCAATAATGAATAATAACTGTCTTTTAATAAAATGTTCGTGGACTTTTAGAGCTCTCCAGATGTCATTGGAGAGGCCATTGAACATAGAGCAGCGTGGGTATGCCCTAGACCTCCCGCAGCTGTAGCTGTGGAAGAGACCCTAGCCCAGCAGTGGGATGCCTATGGTAGCTTGTAGCTCTAGCTTTTTATCAGAAATGTTGGAGACAGGCGGGCGTTAAAACGTACACGTCTGACGCGAACCACTGGCGCAAGCGCACGCTCAACAAACTGTAGGCGCGATATAAATAATTATAATGTATAAACAAACCATAGCCAGCTCGGAACGTGCGTGATGCTCCACAGAAACAAAAGGGATATCCGGTCAACGGAGTGAGCGCCAAATTAGTTTTCGATGGGGCATGCGCTATATAAATGCTCAATACGTATAGCATATGAAATTACATTTAAATCCGTAACGAGTGTAGCAAAATGAGTAAAAGCGAAACGAATGATTGCGGCGACAAAGAGTTCTTGATAAAGTGTAGAGTAAAGTGCTAGCCCAGGATTGATTGTCAAGATAATGAGTCACTAAATATTTGGAAAAATTAACATGAAGTACCTGTTTTAAGTATGCCGGATAAACGTAAAGTTCTCAAGATAATAACAACAATGACGAGATGATGACGATAGATACTCGACAAAACATATGGCCTCTGATCTACGCGCAGTACGGTGCACACTTGCACAATGCATATGTATATTGTATGTTATCGTACAGAACAGACATATTTTATGTATCTATTTTATGAATATATTTACTTTATACACTCTCAGATATTTCATTTTCCATACATTTACACGTTATATTTCGTTGAAGGCAGTGACCGAACAGTCTGTAATATTGTATTGATGTATGTAATTTATTTCTGAGGATGATTTTCATTCAAACGATGAAATTCAAATTTACTACAGAACTTATTTTTAAATTCACTTACGTGACGTAGATACGTACGTGATTTTTTCTCAAACCGTGCGAAACGAGGCCAGAGTTCTCACTATTTAATCATTGTTAATGGTAAACAGTCGGAACGTAGAATTTTTTTAACGAATATTAATGGAGTTTCAGGACCATGGTTAATAGAACACTGCAACGTCTCCAACTCTTCGTAGATTACATACTGTATTTTATGCTAGATCTATTATTCAATTCTACTGCTAGTACAGATTTTTATATCAGCTCATAAATGAGATGACTTACTAATAAAAGCACCCGAAAGGAACTGCATTCTATTCTCACCACATAAAATGCTAATTAGGATAGTCATACTTGAAATTACCGGACCGGCTTACTCACGTGAGTAGGTCGGTAATGTAGACAGACACTCACAAATAATTTAGGATTAGGATAGGATACATTACGTTGGGTGATAAAACTGCGTCAAACCAAAATACACTCATTGCAGAACAATTTTACAGCCAAGAAACCCGTATGGCATTATGTAAGCCCTTGGTATACTAAAGGTTTATACATAAACTTAAATAAATAAAATAAAACCTAAAAAGGCGAATTACGCCTTTAGCATTACCAATAACCATGTGAAAAAGTTACTGCACTGACGCGCCCGTATTTTCAATGGCTTCATTAGCTAGCATGTTATTTTTCCGCGAAGAATCCAACAAACTGTTCCGTTTTTACACCCGTATTTACATACATACACTAATATGGGATCACACAGTGCTTATAAGCTTATTACACACCACAAACTATGGAAAACTTATTCATGAATATTACTAATATAACTATTGAAAGAACAGCAATAATAGTTTGTGTCAAAATAATTATAATATCATGCGTTTGATACGAAGTTACGAACCCACTGAACAACACCATATTCATCTTAAGGTCTTCCTTCTACAATTCATTCCAGTTTGGCCAGGGAATGCGGCGGATAATTTCGCATGCCCACGCCCAGCACTGAACTGAAGTCGAGATGCGTCTCACAGTGCCGTTAATTGTATGTTTAATTCATATTCGCGTACTTGAGCGATCATATCCCAACTTTCCTTTGCGCGATCGACATCTCACGTATCGTTGTTTTCTTGGTAAGTGTGCCGTCACTGATTAAATTAGCCGATAGTGGCCGATCCATAAATAACAAAAGGCATTCGTCACGTATTAAAATAGTCATACAAACATACTTGTGTTTATTGTATTAGCTGGCCAATTTTCTAATAAGTGTGGATGGTCATGGAGCTAAATAGAGACGCCGTCACAGTATGGTTGCACCACCTTAATGGCATGAGGTGGAAGTCAATGAATGCTGCGTGGGCGCCGGCACTGAACTCTGAGAGGAAGCCGGCTATTTGTTGCCAACCACGTATATTCTAGCTGTGTGGTAATGGCGCCTAATATTAGAGGTCACTTTTGCTATCTGTCTGTCTACCGAGCTACTTTTTATCACAATATGAAGGTAATAAGCGTGTTTACTTTAGGCAAGTAGAACAGCGGGTATGTGAACTCTCCCGTCACTATCATACACGTTACATTCTGAAATCTAAAGCATTCCTAAATAGGGTACAAATGAGGCAATATTGAGCGAATTATATTCTAGCTAAACCTATTCTACATCCTTTTTGACGTGATAACGTCTTATAAATCGATGAACGCCAACACATACGAGAAAATGTGTGACGTCATCATGCCGTACCGCCAAGGGTTAAGCCAAGTGTATTCATTCAATTTTAATCTGTAACCCATAGCAATAGACCGAATAATCGGTTGCACTAATGTACATGAAAATGACATCGGCAAAAATTGTATATTGATAAATTCTATTGCTTGCAACAAGATAACTAACCACATCCCCCCTGCATAGATTTTGATGCAATCAGTACCTAGATTAAATAACCATATGATTCAATAGGAAATTGCTATGCAGCCATCTCTGTCGTCGGAAACAGTGCGTATCGTTATTGACTTCATGTTATTACGAACTTTAATGTAACTGTGTGTAGCTCAGCACGAATACCAAACGGAGTGTCAAGGCAAACCATTCACTGAAAGCATGAGGGACATCAAGTTTTTATTTTCAGACGGTCAAATACGATATTCACGTCAATGAAGGATTTAATTGTAGCAAAAATTACTCGCACCTAAGATTGCAGGCAGATGGCATACGCCATAATTCCTTATTTAAGAGTGTAAATTAGTATTTATCTACCAAATAACAATCCGAGGAACTCAACCTGAAACTACATGCCACGGCACGGCGCGGCGCCGTGAAACTTTACCGCCTTATAATAGGGGTCGCTATTCTGATTTGGTAGATACTTTGTGATGCTTTGTGATGCATTTAAGCTGGCTAAGGTTTTGGTCAAATTCGGGAATAACCTTAAATATCGAAAAGTCCTCAATATGATAAGGACGCGAACGGTAGTAAAGTATTCCTGTGACGTGACCACGTACCGGACGCCCGTCGACCACGATGTAAACACCGGTCCACACACGACCAGTAATGGGGTGACGCAATATGCAAGCGTACTCGACCGCTTATCCAATATCGCAATTGTTCTAAATAAACTCCCTATAGCCACTTAGCCAGGTAGGCACAGCGAACGAGTCATGTTCTGTTCAAAGAAAGGTCTCTTCGAAGTAGAGCGTGAAAGTGTAAAACGAAGAGCTCCGCCTGCCAGCGGCTTTGTTCGCTTAATAGCTGCCACTCATGCTATAAAAATCATGCTTAATAACAATTTGATTTTATAACTTGCTTTGACTAAGCGGAAAGGCTATTTGATTCTCCAAAAAGTAATTAATTTTAACGACTATTTAATATTTTAGACACAGTAAGATTTCTTGTGTGGTCTTTCCGTGGATAAAAGGTAAATGAAAATATTATTACCCTGGTAAATATAAAATCGCCGCTCCTAAGTTTTAAGTTCCTGCCTTAAAATGTCTGGATGCATTAGATAAACTTGAGCGGTTACGACATGGTAAGCTGTTCTTAACACCAAATATGGTGTACGCACAGGTGGCTCGTTCCAATATGGTAGCTAAGCCAACTATGTATGCAATCACATAAGTAAAACTTAGTAGGTACATTACAGTGATCGGTAGTTGTGAATGCGGCAATGTTGCGCATCCTCTGCTAAAGAGCCCGTTCGTTTGGCGCCCATTGTGGCGAATAATCAAGTCATCAGTAGCGTATGACATAAGCGCGGTGACGTCAGCGAGCGTCGGCAACGTCGACGAAGGCCGCTGGCGAAGCTGCCCGTCAACCGGTTTTATAGCGACGCGACGCTTGCACCGATACCACGGACAAGCCGAATGTAGCACGCGATTATGGGCACGGGGACGCACATATTGCATTTGTTTGCTGCAGTGCGGTCTTAACTGCCACTGATGAAGATGAAATTCAAGCAAAATATATGCACATATTGCATTTGTTTGCTGCAGTGCGGTCTTAACTGCCACTGATGAAGATGAAATTCAAGCAAAATATATTTTACTTAGCTCTCTTTTGGACACAACCGACACGCCGAATATATCACA
>DWTT01001630.1:0-11371 GCA_018250895.1 Carterocephalus mandan | reverse complement strand
TGCTCTAGACCTCCCGCAGCAGTGTCTGTGGGGGAGACCCGTGCCCAGCAGTGGGACGTCTATGGGTCGCAGCGATACTAACCCTGAGCCAGCGTGGGCTGCACCGATGGCGTGGCGGGGCGCACTGCGAGGGACGCGCCGGCAGCCAGCCCGCGAGGCACGTGGCTCGTTACCGCCTTGCTTGCCACCACCCCGCTTGCACTGCTCACGTTCACACTCGATAACACTGTCGAACACACACACATTCATAAACTTTTATGTCCTATATTGGGACTAGGCGAACAATTATCCAAATAATTTGTGAACATTTATATTACTGTATAAAATACGTTACGTATAGAAATAAGCTGTTTGCATTCTCTTGACTATTTGTCTAAACTCAGCGAGTATCAAAATAAGGTGTTACAGTGCACAATAACAAATAAATGAATGTTTCAACTCTGGACTGTGGTTGGGCTAGGGCTAGCTGTTGCTTGTGTGAAAATGAAATGAAAATTTTAAATTGCTATAAGGTGATTATTATTGCAGTTGCACACAGATAGCAAAACAAATAAATGTATATGACCTTTTATAAGAATTTAAGATGTAAACATGAAATTGGGGCACCCTTGAACATGACCCACAAAGGGGACTTCAATGGTTTGTCCAGATGATATTACCATCTAATATGAACATAATAATATAACTTCATGGGGTATGAGGACATTAGGGGTTAGGGCTGTTTGTGAAAAATAAGTCCTGTAAGTTGTGTTTTTTAGTATGTAGTAGTCTGGTGAGTAATTGTTAGTTCGCAGTTAGAAATTTTGATTATATTTTTATCCATAGTGTTCCCTACTAACTACCAGCAAAATATTAATTACAATTTTAACAGTAATAAATAAATAATTCATAATATAATAATAAATTTAATTTTGTGTCTATGTTATTTTTTGTTTTTACAAGTTACAACTGGATTTTTTTTTAATAAATAGGACAAGTCTGAGAATACGGAGTATAGTCTTCATCACTAATGCTTATAAATTCAATAAATTCAAAATAAATATAGCTAATTTATATAGGTGAAATTTGTTTATATTTGTAATTATAACAACATACATGTATAATAATTGCTTACCTGGTCTTGAGTTATGATGAGGCAATGTTGGTAGCACTCTGACGCTGGGGGGCAGAGCACGGATAGAAGAACTAACCACCGACAGCTGTCCTCCCACATTTAGCACCTGTGCAGCACTCACTGAAGGCGCTACACTTACTTGAGTGTTACTAGAACCTGTACTATTCGGGTTAGACACCTGAGCTGACAACTGACTCCCCTGGCTTATTATCTGGGTAGCTGGACTGAGTATTTGGCCACTCGGGCCAATGAGCTGGGACTGAGAGATTATTTGAGAGTTCTGTGCTATAAGCTGGGATCCTTGGCTGACGATCTGAGTTCCTTGGAGGATTGGGGCACCACTTACAATCATTTGAGGCTATAACAAATAATTATTAAATTAGTTTACTTAGCCTTATGCATATTGTTATAAATTAAGATGAACGTGTGTAAGATAGTGAACAGTTATTAAATTAAATATAAACATAGGAAACTATTGGTTTTAAGTCTTGAACTTAAAGTGAAATACGAGAAAAAAATATAGGACATTGGGATCTGAAAATTTTGATTGAAAAGTATGCCACGAATTCATAGAACAATAGTACCCTAACAGTATTATCATACCTGTGTTGCGACGCCTGGAGTAACAATCTGGGCAGCTGTTCGCATAAGGCCAACGGGACCCGTGTGTGCTATGATTTGACTTGCCCCTGTAGTCTTCGGCTGCCCCGATATCAAATGAGCCATCTTCACTTCACTATTCGACATACTCTTTACTATTGTTATTTTTTGAGGCGCTGCTAAGTCAATCGGATACATTTTTCCAGTTGTGACTGACCTATCATTTTCCAAATTGTTACTCATTGTAACGATTTTGTTCCACTTCTTCGCTCTTTTAAACTAATAGTTGATGCCCTAAATATCTTCTTTGTTTCATTACGACTTATCCAGTCTAGCTTGGTAGGAGAAAAAATTATTCACTCTAAAATTCGAACTTTCAATGACAGACCCCCAAGCCTGCCTTCCTTCATCAAACAAGCAAAGCAAAGCCACAGAGTACCTTTATCAAAGCAAAGCAAGTAACACCACAGAGTAACACATTCAATCTTTTTTTTTTGGATTTTATGATCAATCATTCATAATATTTCATAGAAAAAAATACATATCACTCACAGACTGTAAGTGTGCAGTAGATAGATACATAGTACATGATAGAAATGATTGGACAAGACGTTTGAAAAACAAGTGTCCGCCGTTAAAAAAAAAGTATGCAACGCAATATTCGGATTATGTCGGCGATAGCGCAAGTACATCTTTAATGACTCATTTTTATTTATTATTTCAAATAAATGTAGTTTTTTTCTTGGTTATCAGCGGATATGTTTCAAAAAAATACATAGAAGAGGAACCTTAGTATCCCTACTAAACTTAGATTGTGCCTGTCATAAATAGTCTGTGATAGAAGTGACATCAAAAAAAAGGTTTGTTAAATTTTTGGTATAACAAACAATACAATAATGGCGGATCATCTGAGTGATGGTGATTTTTCAAAAGAAAATAATAAGCCGTATAATAATGAGAGAAGAAGTAGTAAGCAATGGGTTAGATTAAATGTTGGCGGGACTTATTTTTTAACTACTAAAACAACATTATGTAGAGACCCTAATTCATTTCTGTATCGATTAGTACAAGAGGATAGTGACTTAATTTCAGATAGGGTTAGTAGATAAAAAAATTTATTTACCAGATCTTGTTTAAGTGGTACGACAAATGTATGCTCTTCTTCATATTTTTCCAGGACGAGACAGGCGCTTATCTAATAGACAGAGACCCTACGTATTTCTCACCAGTGCTCAATTATCTTCGTCATGGTAAACTGGTTATCAACAATGATATAGCTGAAGAAGGTGTCTTAGAAGAAGCAGAGTTTTATAATATTACGGAACTTATAAGATTAGTCAAAGAGAGAATATGCCTTAGAGAAACTCGACCCTTAAAAGATTCTAAAAAGCATGTGTATCGAGTTTTACAATTTCATGAAGAAGAGCTGACACAAATGGTTTCGACTATGTCAGACGGTTGGAAGTTTGAACAGTTGATCAATATTGGTTCTCAGTATAATTATGGTAATGACGAACATGCAGAATTTCTTTGTGTTGTGAGCAGGGAGTGTGGAACTTCATTGAACAGTACTGAGGTTGAGCCCACTGATCGTGCTAAGGTGCTTCAGCAGAAAGGATCCCGCATGTGATTGTTTCTGCACCACTTTTACTTGATTTTTGGGACTTAATGTGTGTGAGCTGTGTATATAGATTGTTATATGAAAAAGTTCAACCTCTATATCTAATTTCTTCTTCTCAGTAATTTCTATTTTGTTTTCTTTATAAATAATTGTGCAGTTTAATTCAAAATTTAATCAAACATTTGATTTTTGTTATTTGGAAAATTACATGCTGGATTTCCTATTTGTATTAATCTTGGCACTAATTCAAGATTGCAACATATGAATTGAATTTATTTATGTTATGCAGCTTACTTATTTATCTATTTAGTTATAAGATTGCAATCTTTGTAAGGTAACTAGTTAGCAAAAGTATTGGCTAGGTATCACACCGAATTCGTCTAGGCATTATTTAGTTGAGAGGTAAAACAATTTGTATGTATTTGTTACATAGAACTTGTAACTTTTTACCATTTTTATTATTAACTTATAAGAGTTGGTCATTCTAATTTTGTAAGTTGTCAATGATATTAAGGAATCCTACTCATTATTGAATTGTGGTGTAGTGTATTTAACATGGTTTGAAATTATTCTTAATTAATCTTAGATAAAACACATTACAAAAGCAACCAAAGACTGCCAAACCAGTTAACTTAATTTGCTAGGCTTGTGAGGATATATTTTCAGTGGCCTGATTGATGAAGTAAAATGTTTTCAAACAACACAGTAAATACAGGGAAATAAATTTATATTATGTGCAGGCTAGCTTAGTTTGATATAATACTATTATTTAATATTGCTATTGATAAATTAATTTCACCAATCAGATATCCACTGAAAGTATGCATTAGAGGTCTGTGTAGTGTTTTAAAATTTTTGTACCAATACATTTAAAAAGCCCTTAAATAAAATCACGCACATTTACTCTTAGTGGTATGTAGGTCTAATGTTATAAAATAACTATCATTACTGAATTGGGAAAGTTGTTTTAAGCCAGATCTTGTGACCAGTTAATTATGTGAAAATTAATTTACTGGTTGCTGGTTGCAAACGTGACTGCTAAGCTAGAGGATGCATTTGAGATTCATAATATTACTTGGAGTGTGGATTTCTGCCTGGCAATAGGCTCACCACACTTGTCTTAAAATGTGGGTGTATGTATGTAAGGCGTGATTTTATATTACGTTATTATTACTTATCGAATAGTAACATTGAGCTCTTATTGAGATATGTCTTGTGATTTCAGACCAGTAACTAAAGTGAAGTTTTTGAACCAAAATCAGTTTTCACACTTGAATTTAAGACTTTATTAAATGATTGTTTGGGCTAACATTGTTGTTAAGCTACAGTATAATCTTGGTGGGCAGTTGCATGGGTGACCACTAGTAACAAAATTTCTCAAATGGTTCCGTGTTTCGGGGGCACGTTAAGCTGTCTTTCCCAGTTAATACCATAACAGTCGTTATGCTATATTGGGAGACCTTCGGGCGGCCTAAAACATTACGGCAATCAGCACAGAACCAGCGTAATGGTAATACGTCCGAAGCCTTATAAGTTCTCAGTTGAGAACAATGTCCAGCAGACACATTTTTTCATAATGTTCAGCTTTACGCCATTTACTTTCTACAAATAATAAAACCGCGCATAACTTTAGCCAAAATAGAGTTATGTTTAAATTGATCCAGACTGTAGAAGCTGATTCAATACAGGAAATTTATGCATTTGCTGTCTGGTCAGTGGTTTACTGCCATCTAGGTGTGTGCCTTGAATAAAAATTGTTAGCAGATCAAATTTCAGACCATGAAACTAAATTGATATATTTTTTTGCATTGACTATAAAAAAAGTTATTCTATCTTATGATGAGTGTAAGCATGCATTTGTTTGAGTGTAAAAAATATATTCAGTCATTAAACATTAGTAATTAATAGTTGGATTATGACGCTTATTCTCTGAGGTGAAAGGACGGGCGAACCCTCTAGACCTCCCGCAGCAGTGTCTGTGGGGGAGACCCGTGCCCAGCAGTGGGACGTCTATGGGTCGCAGCGTAATTAATAGTTAAATATGAAATAGTTTAGTGCGAGAATATACCTTGTACTCCACTTACGAGAATTAATTAACTGCATACATTTACCACTGAGGGATCTTTCACACACTTTATTTATATAACTTACAATCTCTGCATCACAATGCAGAACCATTTATAATAATATAAATATTGGAGTGGCAATGAGTTTCACGCACATAATAAGGTGAAATATCTCTTGTGGTGAGTAACTTCGAATTGTACTGTTATCAACAACAAGATGTTTGTTATAAGTATATAAATAGTACATAAAATGTACAGCAACTTTTTAAATTTTATACTGATGAATAAAGAAACAACTGTTTTGTTAGCAAAAAAGTTCAAATTTTAGGATAATAAAACAAATTGTATATTCATAATTGCTTTATTTCACTGAATAAGTAAACAATTGACTGAAAACGTTATTTATTTAACACGCCTTCACGTAGAAGTCATTACTTAGTTAATCAATTGTAACTACATAATACAATATAAATCTATAACATGATGTTTAAAAAAATAAAGATTAGCGTTATTTGAACCTTGCGAGATTAAAATTACACAATTAATTATAAAATGTTGCATTCAACTGCATTAAATACAAGTTAACATGAGCATCTTAAGATTGATACTTCTCTGTAAAAGATTAGAATGATATATCAAAATACAGATTTAATTTCACTCATATTTGTAAGGCAATGGGGTTTTATTGTTTGACTATAATTAAATATCAATCTTAGTGTTTAATAAACATAGCTGCCTAGCACCAATCTGCCATGTAGGTGAAGTCGGTAAACAATTTATGATCTGCATTACTGAGTGGGCGAGGCTCCTTTGGGGGAGTGAGCACTGCAGCCTCGGATGTGAACTCACTGTCGAAGTTACTTACATCTTCTAGGTTATTTATTGTTGGCACAAATGGTGGCTTCACTTTACGAAGAAGTAACTGTTCCCAGTTGACGTTGCGGAAGAATGCTTGCTTTTTAACATCTTCCGCATCCCTTTCAGATGAACCTAACCGCCTTTCAGGATTTTTGCGTAATAAACGGCGCATTAAAGCGATTGCTTCCAGGGACAATGTTCTAGGATATCGGACTTCATCATTCACTATTGAATCAAAGACTTCCCCTTCATCTTCCCCTGGGAAAGGTGATTCACCAACTAACATTTCAAATATTAAAACTCCGAGACCCCACCAATCCACTGCTCTTGTGTACGAGGTTTCTGTCAGTACTTCAGGTGCCAAAAACTCAGGTGTACCACAAAAAGTACCAGTTCGGTCACCCCAGCCCATTCCTTCTTTACAAAGTCCAAAATCGGCAATTTTTACATATCCATCTGTATCTAATAGTAGGTTATCTAGTTTTAAATCTCTATAAATAATATTGTTCTCATGTAAATACTGTAGGCCTAATACTACACAAGCTGCATAAAATACTGCCCTTGGTTCAGTGAACACATCAGCATGTATATGCATCATAAGGTCGCCTCCTGCTGCATATTCCATAACAAAACACACATGCTGTTCTGTTTGGAAACAAGCAAACAGATTCACCAAGAATGGATGTCTAATGGCATTGGCCACTTCAAAAATTCGCTTTTCGGACAATAGTGAGTCAACTTCATCCCTGGCAATAATATCTCCTTTCTTTAAAGCTTTTATTGCAAAATACTCATTAGTAGGTTTGTACTGCGACAGAATCACTTTTCCAAAATGTCCCCTACCTAAGACACTTAATAACCTAAAACTTTCCATTGACATTTCTCCTGACAATCTTCTGGCGTCTGGTTCCTTGCAAAGAGTTTCAATTACTGATGATGAACGTGAAGAGGATATCCTCATGTTGTTTGTAACTTCAACTATTTGATCTTCATTACTGGGAAATTCTAGCACCAACTTTGGTGATGGGGAAGGCGGATATTCTACTAGAGGGGTATTGCACGTTGATGTTTGGGGTTCTTTTGAGACATAGGTGTCTCTGGTATATGAATCCTCTAAAAATGCAAATGCCTCTTGCAGTTCCTTCTCCATCCTCAAAGTAGAGACATTAGGTGGAGGATGAAGAGGTAAAGCTGGTTTGGGTGGAGGTGTAACAGGCACTTGTGGTGTTGAAGGGGTGGATGGTAGCCCTAATGGCCTTATACCAGCCATACCACCCAGAGTTACATTGGGATTTTCTATTTCCTTGTTCTCAATAGTTGGGGATTCTAAATTCTGCATAATATGGGCACTCTGAATATTTTGAATAGATGGTGAAGAACGCTTTAGTAATCTGCCAAGTATTACTGCAGGTATTGGCATTTCTCCATATGGGGATCTTGGAATATTTTTTCCTTGTTGTTTAAATATCTTTCTTTGACGTTGCAGTTTTGGTTTTCTTGAAATAATTGGATTCAAGAACCTAATTTCAGCAAACAAAAGCCCTTGGGGTTCCAATTCTAAAGCCATTCCGTGCCTTATATCATCAATAAACTCTTCTAATCTCATAAACTTAACCCCACAAAGACCTCGCCAATCTTTCCAGTGAATGCCAATCTCAAGTTCTCTGGATTTGTCCAACTTGATGGTGAATCTGTAATATAATAATAATTGGATGTGAGTTCATAGATATCAAGATACTGCATTTCACCCAAGATACTAGGTAAGTAAAAATTAAATTAGGTTTGAAGGGTTCATTTGTAAATTATCATAGTAGGTACCTATTTATTTACTATTTGTTGGTTAGGTTAATATATTGGTAATAGTAATTGCTACTGGTTGGGCTAAGGGGTTTTGGAAGAAGGTACTGGTTGATGGGTTCATGATCGTTTTGTTTTTAATTAAATTTAATTATGTATATCATAACATCATATTGTTGGTACCTTTGGATGTCCAAACTATGTAGTTAAAAAATACTTTATAATGTTTGGAAAATTGAGTCTATTTTCGCCTGTTAATATTCTTTTAGTGTGCCTACAGACATAGTCATAATGCAAGTATGTGAACATACCCTAATGATAAGATAACATGAGTAATCACAATGTAAGGAATCATTATTCAAGGAAACATTAGGTGATTAACTCTATTGAAATGCTTCTTACATGGTCTGCACCATAAGAAATTATGTAACTGTGTGTAATCAGGATTGGTACCACCACCACACTCATTTTTATAGTGAAGCAATGTTTTTTTAACTAATGGTAACATGTGAGAATGCCAATAAACTGATGAGCTGACTTCAGATACATATAGACAGCAATTTTTTTTTCACATATCATCTTCCTATAAAATCAATACTCCCTTTTGATACTTTGTAATGGAATATAAAATTAAAAGAAAACAAGCGGTAGGCAAGAAGCAATAGATCATAGTAACCACCAACTAATGATGTTAGTTAGCAATTCAGAGGTAGACTGTGATAATTAAAAAGAGCCATTCTTACATAACTTACATGTCTATAATACTATTACTTGATAGTAAGGTTCAATGAATACAAGAAATAAAATAAAATTTCAAATGAATGAAAATTAAAATTAAACAAGTGCTAAATCAGTGTAATGTGTCAAGTAAATTGTGGTCCACAATGGGTAGAAACATGTAGACAAGTAATTGACATACCTCTGGTCCCAGGCTTGTTGGGAGCAAGGCCTCCAGCTAGTCTGCGCCACTGTGTGGTTGTCCAGTTTCATAACTGCCATGATTTCATTACTCGTATCTTCTTTAATGCTGTATGTGTACTTCATAGAGTTCCGAATGGTGACACCCTTCACAAATGATTTCAAATCAGAAGGGCTGGCCAAGGGATCCCTACGGCTACGTCCAGGAACATCCTCCAGCAGATCCTGACAGCCCATCAATCTCACTTCCAGGGTACCAGTTACTTGAACACATGGGCTGATCATGGGTGCCGGGGATAAGAACTGACTTCTTACACCACTCGTTCCAGATAAACTTACGTAACCTGGACTTGAACCTGTGCTTCTCAGTTCATGACCAAGCTCTATAAATGCAGCACTCTCAGCAGGCAACTCCTGACGCCGCATGTCTAGAGACCGCCGAAGTAGGTCTAGTTTCTGTGTGGACTCTAGCAAGCTGGTCTGAGCTTCTTGTAGGGCTTTTTTGTCAGTTACTTTTTTATCACTCTGAAGCAATCGGATAGCATTCTTTGAACCCTCTACAACAGCTGCCTCTATACGCAAACGATTCCTCAGCTCAGCGATTCTCTCATCTAAGAGCGGGTCTACTCCGCTCATGTCAATACTTCTTCCATCGCCATTTGCTCCTGCAATATCACCCTTCTGTTGTTTACTTATTTTGGAAATACGTAGCTTTAAGTATTCTATTTTATCTTTAGAGTCAGCTAGCATCTGATGAGCTTCTGCCAGAAGCTTTTTGTCCCGAGATTGATTGCTGCTGCTTATGCTTTGTATCATGTTTTCAGCACCCTGTTTCACCTTAAGTTCAATATTGAGTTGTTTTTCGAGTGACGCCAGTTTACGATCGGTGGTCCCTTCACCGAGTTGCCGCTGCTGCTGAGCAGCCTCGGAAGCCAGAATGATCTCCTCATCATACGATAAATCTTCTGGGGATGTAGGGGTAGACTGGCCGCGTGACAATAGAAGCTGCGACTCTAACTCTTGCAAGTCAGATTTAAGCTCATTGAGTTTCAAATTGGCCTTTTTTACAAGGTTTGCTACGTCTGCAAGCGATCTTCGGTCGGTAGCGACTTCGCGCAGTTTTTCAGCACCTTCTTTTATTTTGAGTTCTTTACGTATCTCTCTACGTATGACATCCTTGAGCTCCTCCAACTTGGAGGGCAAAGCTATTTCTGGAATACATTCCGTCTTAATTCCGTACTTGATACCCAACTCGTAGAGGACAGGATGTCGAATATAATAACCTGGGTCTGCCATAATTGAGGATGCACAGTCTAACGTCAGTTAACCATAATTATGTGAGAAAATATCACAAGTATTGCTTTACGATCACAAAACGTTTATGTTAACGACGATTTTAAAAGTAAATAACTTTAATGTAACTATATATGAAATCATTATGACAATGTTAAAACCAAATTAATTAAATAAATTAATTACAAAACAATTTACAAACAAATTCGTCGGTCGTTCAACGATACCAACGAAACCACGAAACGAAACGAAAATCCTACTAGCATGAACATGAAACCATAGAGTTATAAATGACGTATGCCATGAACAAAATTAGCAATTCATGTGTTACCATTGGCCGCCCATTTTTTACTTCTTTCGCAGTATAAAACAAGCAAGCTATAATACCGGTCACTCACATGCGCGCGAATACGCGAACCCACAATTTGTAGGACAACCTTTGCGAATGATTATGCGAAGTTTTCGATGCATTCGAGGTTTTCCAATCCGTGTCAGTTTTTTGTCACACATCAAAGCGCGCAAATCTCATATCTTCGCGTAGTAGGCTCCCACACATTCGTGTGACCAGTTGCGCACACGATTGCAAAGGTGACGGATGTGCTAATTTATCGTGGTTTGTGTATTGAAAATGGATTGGAATAACAATAATATATTGGAATTAGTTGAATTTTTGCGCAGTGAGTTATTTTGGACCTTAAAAAGAAGTCCTATAAAAACAGACAGTAGTAAATGATGCCTCGAAGAGAATAATTAATAACAAAATTGCAAGCAACACTGAAAATTCATGAACAAGTGTAGGAGGAAGCACAAATGAGTTTGCATACTCATATGCGAACTCATTTGCATATCAGCTGACTTTACGAATTAAATCCTGACAGTCCTTCACAACTTCAAATAACAAACATTTGCACGCATGTGAGTGACCGGGGCGGGTTAAGAACATAAAAAGACATTACTTTTACCGCGTTATTAGAGGTGTGGTTATCACTGGATGGATTTTAGCAATCGAAATACCCTAATTAGAACTTGTAATATTCTCGGGATGGTGAGGATTTCTCAGGAATAATAAGAAAAGTATAAATGCTTCTTGTAGCAATAATTTAT
>DWTT01001629.1:0-11373 GCA_018250895.1 Carterocephalus mandan | reverse complement strand
ACTTGACGCGCGTAGATTTCAGGAGAGGGCTGGCACTTCCTACCCCCAAGTATTATTGTTTTTTTGGACGGGAAGGATGTTAAGATGAGGGTAGGGCGGATAAGTCGCGTTCGGAAATAACCATCATATTATATCAAATTGTCAATTGTAAATTTTGACTACGAATTTCTTGCCGAGATTTTCTCAGTAGCATCAACTTTGTAAACCAGCGGTAGATAAAAAATTAAAGACGTTATTAAGCTTGTACAAATATCATTATTATAGAAAAATAAATGTATCTAAATATGAAATATTTTTCCACGCGCACTGACATCCAAAACAAGTTTTCCCCAGCTCGTCTGCGCAACATCCAGTTAAGAATAGAATGACCAGTGGTGATCTTAGGTCAACGAAACCCTTTAACCGTGAGTTCCCACGGAACGCAGCATCTGCTTTAGGGTTACATCTTATTGCTTTTGTAGGATTCTCTATGAAAATCTAGTTTGTCTTTGTTATAATTTTCGGATTATAATGGGTTGATTTCTTGATTTCTCTTCTCGCCAGATGCTAACAGATGGTTATAAGAAGCGTTGGAAGTATTTCTGAAGTTTACTTTTTTAGTACAACGACAGTTAAACGTTTCTAAGCCTCGCAAAGGGTGTCAGATTATTTATACGTTCTATCTAGTCACCATGAGTCAGTTTTGGAAGTAAAATAAAGTTTCTGTATAAATGTATTCTACGAAAAATTCTGCCCCAACCATTTATATCGAACTTACCTACGCTCAGAAAAAGTACCTTACTTCGACACTTATGTTGTTTAACCACCAAAACCTTATATAGGTATCACAAAGGGCGGACTCTAATGTACAAAATATAACTTAACATATACATACATAGAAGGATAAGACACGGCGAGTGGGGTTGAGGGAGTGTGGAGCGCGAAGACATTATAGCGAAGACGTGTGCATATATTTATAGAGCTGTCAATACGTTGCCAATACGACTAAAGATAAAGACTGACTAAAAGATCCAACACCGTTGAATTGTTTAAGTATGTTATGTGTTAGACAATCCTCACGATTTCTGCAAGTTATATTGAAGTAATCCATGTTTTGTTAATGTTTTTGTTAAAATATATACATTGTATGATCTAGATTTCAAGCAATTTTTCATGTCCGCAGGCAACAGTTGAGAGCTGTCTTAAAACTTGAGGCCTTACTAATTTAGTAATGATTTCGCAACCCTTATTACGCATTGTTAAACAGATTTTAGTTAGTTGAAAGAATTAAAATTCGATTCAATACTCCAAGTGGTAATATAGTAAATCCTACGTTTTTTTTTTCATTCATGATTCCTACGGAATTTCTGCAGATGTGAGAAATATGTGTATGCATACCTATTTGTAATATCGTTCAGTTTTATTTAACTAAAGTGTTATCTTTATTTTGTTTCAGGTTGATGATGTTGAAGCAAGACAATCGACTGATTTTCCTTTATTAGATATTCTGATTATCCATAGATGGAACAAGACATCGTGTAAAATTCATCGAGTCTATTTATCATCTAACTAAGCATTTCAATGAAAAAAAATTACAAAAGAAATGTTTCACAAATCATCTTCAATTGAAAATCTGAATTTAGACGCGAACCATTGCAGACAATATTGACGCTAAAAGGAAGAATGAAGAAAACCATGGTGATCTACAAAAAATCATCAAATAGCTGTACAGAACGAGAGAAACTTTTAAAAGCTTGACAGATAAAGTGAAACAGTAAAAATTACAATGAAGACAGGAAATAAGCACCGTTAATTTTTGAAAACCGAAGCAAATAGTAAGGTGATAATGTGAAGAAGAAGTTGCGAAGTGATTTTAAGCATTAACTTTAACATAAGTCCAGAGATAAGAACATAAATTTAGTAGCATCAGGCAGGTAGGGTGGTTTCAGCTCAAGATAAATCCGCTATCGTCCACTCGGGCAGCGTCCGGGCGACTTTCGTGAGGGTGAAAGCAGTTTGAAAGTCGGGTTGGTATTGATCGAGAGACTTACCGCCCGCCCCCGCCAGTCCCCAATTCTGAGGATCCTTGTCCTTATAGTAAGTATAGTTTATAATAATAACGTAATTCAGAATAATCGTGGATGATTTTGAAATGAAAATGAGGCTTGGCTGTAGGGACTGGTAGTAGTTTCTAGATGTGTAAACTAGAAACTATCAAAAATATGACTTGTTATTAATAATATCTTATCCCGGATTATCGGAAAAATCTCGGATTATTGATAAAATAATTTAATAAACCTTAATTTTAGATTACAGTAGAAGTGTACTGGCGGGCTGGTTTCAAATAGCGGAAATATTTGAATAGATCAACTGTAAAAATACATGTAATACATACAAACAGGAATATTTGTCAGGTATGATAATGATTAGGTAAAATTGTAAGTACATACTCACAAAAACAAATTCCCTGTTCAACATTATGAGAAAAAATTTGGAAGATAATGGAAATCAAACCTTGAGGCTTACAAAATGTTTTTCTAACATCTACACATAACTAAAAATGTGATTTAAAATCATTTCTTAGCTCACTCTTTAGTATGCGTCAAAATAAAATCCACACCATAAAGCCAATCATTACAATCATGTCTAATATAGGCATCCTACTCGTAAAGCTATTTTAAACACGTTTGCAACTGTCGTTGATAGTCAGCTGAAGCGGAACTTTATCAAAGAATAATTGTTAATCCAACTCAATAAATGAAACTAGACGGATAATTTTTTTTAATTTACCAATTTAAAAATATATTTTCGGAATCGGAAATATTTTTGTTTGCATTGACCTCTCTATAGACATAGAGATCAAAGAGACCTTTGATATCGATGCTCTTATTCATAATCAAGACATTCGTAATATTCGTGAGCTAATTTACTACTAGCTACATACTAGAGACTACATTTTTATTTGGAGAGTTTTTGTAATATTTTTTCATGTAAAGTGGCTGTAGTACATACGAGTACGCATCAACTGCTTCAACTGCAACTGATTCTTCTGAATGACAATTCATTCGATTCACTCATAATAGTATTTGGGTTGCCATATCAATATCTAATACATGTACAGTATGATATTATTAAATAATTTCTCCTTAAACCCTGTTATAACCCCGCTGGTAATCCTATACGAGGTCCGTTCTCGTCTTACCCTCACTTGATTAATGTGTGTACCGACCACGTTAATCACCACTCGAAGAGTCACCGATAGCCACTTGTTATGTCTATGGAATTATCTATGACATTCATTGATTACTTCCATATTTATTAATTAAGTCAAATTAATCTTGAGCATTAAACCAAGCAAAAGTAATAATACGATACCTAAACTCGAATAGCGTTGTAACTTTATTTGAAAAGTTATTTAATTAATTTTCAAATCGCCCTACTTAAGGATCTAGGGTTTAAATCTGATTCGTTCCTTTTCAAATTACAAACATTTTTACCTACATTTTAACAATGAACCAACGTTAAACAGAATCAATGTGACCACAAGAGAATAGATATTATGTGTATTGTGTAAAGACTTATAAAACGAACAATGTATTCGGTGTTATTTACATAAAACAAAGTATTTTGTATTCAGTAAATAAAACGTATACCAACGAAACTGCCATACAAACGCCCAATTAAACATTGTACAACAAACTAATTTCCTTAGAACCGTTTTCAAACACCGCGCGGCGTAACGTCCCAATCGTCGAAAGGTTCCATTTCACGCTGTCCGGCATTATTAATGGACATCCTACAAAGTGGGCATTAAGAACTGGGTAGGGGCGATCGATAATACAGTCTCCACGCTTTAAGGCTCGCTTCTTACGGGGGCGGACTGTCCGGTTTTCGTTGCGGTGGGGGTGTTTCTTCTTTCGTTCCTTGGCTCGCCACCCCACCCGCGGCATTCCACCGTCCAGTTGCGGAAGAACTTTGAGCATTCATTGCGAGATGCTTTCCCGCGTAATTTATCGTTGGATCGCGGGGGGCGAGGGAGGTCGTTTTACGTCGGTAGAGTTTATATCTTCTTCCTTTCCTTGGTGGGTTGGGTGAGGGTGTCCTGCCGGTGTGTGCGTGGGTTCCTCAACTTTAAGACTGTTAGTGGGGTCGCAATCAGAACTAGCTAGTGCTTTTCATTAGAGTAGATGGTTATCAGGGTCCGTTGTACGTGTTTTGTTTGACGAAAGCGCTCGTTTATTTGTTCACAGCTCTTTGTTTCCCTGATTGTGCGGTTGCGTCCGCTGATAATTGTTCATCAAAGATAGATGACAAGTATTCTAAGTAGTGCCTGGGGGACATGCTAGTGCAGTCAGCTGGAAGAGCGTGTGATCTGCTCGTTCAGTAGGTACTTAATCGATTATATCTCTTATGTTTGTTTACAACGTCTTCTCCGGTCGACTGGTGAAGGCGCGCTAAGAAAGAAAAAGAAACTGACGAGTCCCTATTTTTACGAGTATAAAGAATTAAGAGTAGTTAAGAGTTTGATGAATTAATTATGGATTTGAGTATATTACGCGATGGCAATAGGAACTTGCATATTTCTTATGTGACCTAGATACAAAAAAATTTCGCGATCTTAATATTAGTTCAAATTAAAACGACCTTATTAGCTGAAATGTTAATTAATAAATTCAATTCAATTCAATTTTATTTTATTATGGAATAAAGGTACCCAACAGATAGTGTTCTTAAAAAATATACAAATTTTGAGCTGCTACATTCCCGCCACTATGGGCATACAATTAAGTTTTAAATGAAGTTCAAATAAATAATAAGGATTTCGAAATATTCAAGGACTATTGCAAAAATTAAAAACAATCATTTAAATTAATATTTATTTGTTAGCACTTATACCTAGATAATACATACAATGTAAAATATCTACAATTAATAACTATAATTACTTTGGAAGTAATTTCTCGTGGTTTTAATCTGAACAATGAATCTGCCAGTTCTTATACATAACTTTTTGGATATTTTTTTGGATATCAATGCTAGTTTTCTTTTCTTCAATTCAACCTTTGTAATGTTGATGTAACCTATACCAGAATTGGGTAATAATCTACTCGTGTGAACGCAGGGATTAAAAGTATTATAAAAGTAATACTTTAGTTTGTGCTTTCATAGTGTAACACTACACTATGATGTCTATGATAATTTCATTAATTACACTTAGGTATAACTTGATTCGTGATTCCGAATAACAATTAACAAAAATCTTCCTTAATGAAGCATTTGAAATAACAAAATGAAAAAAATCCTAATAAAATTAAGTATCTATCAATAATGAATTTAATTAAACTTCAATTTTAGTATTAACTTACGATTTTTAGGAATAAGTATCATAGAATCAAACTGATTCTGTTTATACTTATCATATCATATCCCATACTGCTTATAACACGTTAACAATGAGGTGAATTTTCCGCTCTTAGTCATTTATATGCGCGTTAGTTTGAATGCATCTTTATTTACTTTAAATCTAAAAAGGGGGAGCCTTATTAACATTCCCCCGCGAGAGTTGCACTTCTTTAATTCCCAAGCAGTGAAGTAAATGTTGAAAACGCCACGTGATCGGGGTGCTAATGCCAAGAATACTGAAAAAAGGCGACGCCGGTAATCGTGTTAGTCTGTACGTGCCCTTAATAGGGACTAAGCTCAATGTAGCAGCCTTAATTATAAACATTTTTATGAGGCAGAGTAAACGCTAGCAAGGTTTGGAGGTGAAAATATTTCAAATATTCATTCTTAGTTAATTTACGTAATGTTTTAAATTGACGTTTTTATCAGTCGGGCTTTTGCATATTAGGGTTTTATAATAAGGAATAAGGCAGATATTCAAATAAAAAAAAAACTTCAAAATTTAACGATTAAGTATACTACAACGATTTTAAATAAAAGTACAGGCGGAACTAAATTTTTATAAAAAACGACTTGAAGAAAATTGAACAATTAATTTACAATAAAAACCTATTGCAAAATTCAAATTTAAAATAAAGATGAGTTAGATACATTTTGATACCCTGACACCCTGCTATACCTATATGCTATACCCTGCTAGGGTCAATGTAATATTAAATGGTTTTTTTATCGCTAAAATCATAATCATTCAGTACATAATTATGTCAGTGCGATCAGTAGATAATTACCGAATCTAAAAAGTCTTACGAGTGATCATGTGACCGCTCAGTTTTTACATCTACTCTTAAAAGCCCGAAACTCATGGGATTGACTATTGATTTATGTAAAAAACACCTTAAACCCAAAAAAATATATTTAAGTTGCAAAGATATTTAGGTTTTAAACATTTAGACCCTTTCTTTTCTCTATACTATAAGATTAGCGATTGTTAGTAGACAACCGTGAAGACCAACTGCCACTTATAAAATCTGTGATTTTAATTTCGTATAGGACTGTGTAATGTTACAAAAAATTGTTACTCACTCTTAATTAATTCTGATAATCAATGGTCTTTCTTTAGTGTTTTGCCTTGCATCGCAACTACTTCGAGAATTATGAGAATTTTACTTTCGGCACCAAAGAATACTTGGCTGTGTTCATGAGATATAAAACATCAAGAATAGATCTCAAAAATACCTTAAATCAATCAGTAGAATACATACCGAAAATTACTAGACCGGATCAAAAATTGCATTTTATTATTATGTAATATTTTTAATTTTTTTTAAGTGTAACTGTATATTACCTACTTAATGCAGTGATTATTATTAGGATGGAAGGAAAATTATTATGATCAATAGCCATAAAATAATTTCACAGAGATTTTTTTACATAAAGAAACACAGACAATCTAACAAAAGAGAAGTAGGAACTATTTGAAGAGGATCAATACCTCCATCTTTTTATAAACACTTAAAATTATCTCAGAACAGATAATCGCTGAGCGCAGAAAAATAAAAGCAATCTATACAATTCATTTTAATTTAAGTTAACTTTCGGAATAAGTACCTATAATGCATATATTTGTCAAAAAAGACAACCACGATAACGATCAACTCACGATATCACCCAAAAAGAATTAGAATTTTCCCAAAAAAGACATCCAAAGGTTCGGGACTCAACTTTTATCCATCTAGAACTAGATCAATTAGAATTACAATTATCAAAAAGTCAAAAAACAATTCCTTTAAAAGTAAGCCACGAATTCGCGTTTTTTGTAATTGATTTTGAACATACATTCTAACAACATTTCATAAACACACTCACTAATTACAGAAATGCTTTTTAGATCGTATCAATGATAGGTATATTTTAAGGAAAATAGAAACTTAAATACATTTAGTACGGTTCGGTTTTGTAATTAAAATAACGGGTTAGTGTATCACTGGTTAGTCTGTGTTTCACGTCACTCCTGAAAATATGTTGAAACAAAAATACCTATTCGAACACGTTCTAAATCTAAACGCAGTAAAAGAAGCATCGCCGCATCTCCAGCAGGCCGCAACTTAGTTTCAATTATTCCGCCCTCGGTGTTCTGTAAAAATAAAATGCAGACGCCCGTAAGTAAAACTGAGCAGAAATAATTTCACCACATTCCTCTGCGTAGGGTTGTCACGCTTTCAACTCACTTTGGAATTTTCTACATCGTAATAGTCTACATACAAGTGATTTGTGACACGTATTATGTTGTTTAATAATTATTGTTAAGGTAATGTTATTGTTAACTAACATATTGCCAATCATAACCATCACAAATCTACTGTATGCAACGATTGGTATAACTTACTAAAAGTAAACTTAAATTCACTTATTCTTAAAATAAATACATTATTCTTGTTAGGAAAATTTTACTTTTTATTTTATCATAACCTCCGTGTTCTCACATATTCAATGCGGGTCAGTTAATTTAAAACATTGGCCAATTCAAAAAAGATTTCTTTTTTTAAACTTATCTAATGACCCAAACATAAAAACTATTTGTGGGCATTGCTTAAAATGATAAAAAATAAATAAAAAGGAATTGATAAATTAATTAATTAAATGTCTAAAATCATTAACCATGTATTTACAAAATGAAAAAATAAACCAAAATCAAACCATGCGACAGAGGTATTTCCGATTCCCAGAACGCCGGTAGACAGTCCCGCTGTATTACCAGACTAATTTTTTTAGCAAACAATCCTGGTGAAATCCAAATCCCCTGAAACGGATATGAGTCCGAGATATTCATATTTATTTATTTAAATTGATTACTCGAAGTTGTTAAATGTTTCGGGCAACTATTAATATTAATATTTTTGGCAACCCTTGGCGTTTGTTGCTCGAAGCTAAAGTAGCGGAAAGAGATTTGCATGAAATTGTCTTCTTATAAGGTCTCTCGACTAATGCTTCTTTACATATCCATTTATACTTTTTTATTTCAACTTTCTTATTATGTACATTGGAGAAGGACCGAATGTTTTACTGAAAATTTAAATGTGGATTAATTATTTTGCATATAACATAAAACTTTTTCTTCTTCTTCGAAATAATAACATTTTATAGAAAGAAATAAATATTTTTTGACAAATTAACTAACTTGCAGTCGCGTTGTTACCTAATTTAGGTTAATCAAAAAGTATACCAATATTCAATTTTGAAGTGGAAAGTAACAAATAATGATAACAAAAATAATTATAGATATATAAACAAGCTGACCCCGCAAACGTTGTACTGCCATATGAAATGTCAAAGTGACGCGAAACTTCACGTCAATGAACGACGGTTAAAAATAAAAATACTAAAATAGTGTTTAAAAACCATTTTCCAGTGAACCAAATTGTGAGTCTAAACCATTCTCGAATCCCCTTGAACACACACAAAAAATTTCATCAACATCTGTCCAGCTGTTTAAGTCTAAGTTAATAGACTAAACAGAAAGGTGAAAAAGCTTTATGGCATAACTTGTATTATCATAAACCCATTATTGCTTAGGCGGGTAGGCGTCAAAAGGCGCCCCAATCGCGCATTCTAAGGGCAGAGACGGAGCCTGACGGAATATTCTCACGCAAATCTAAAACTCTGCGAAGAATCCACACATTCACCCGGCAATAAACCGGGCAGGCTCTAATAAAGAAATTCCGGATCGTCACAAACGGCGAGCCATGGAAATCTCTAAGTGTCTCGCGCGAAATCGTAAACGGCCAACCGGGCAGAATACAAAACAGACCCGACCCCACCCACCCTAACCACACCTCACCCCCCGCACGCCGCACCCCGCACCCCTCACCCCGCACCCAGTCTTCATGCCCTTCTTCCTTAATGTGTAACAAAGACACCCCTCTTACGCTTCAATGTGTTTGTGTAGTTTTATTCCGCTAGTGTGCGTTTAGTTTCGTTCAACGCGAACGTGATGTGTTTGTGTGCTCGAAATATTTCATATTAAATTTCTAGCCTCTATCAATACTAAGTTGTGATGTATCTCGTCTAATGATAGCCGAAATGGTTTTGCTAGTTATGTAACCTTCAGCCAATTAGAAAATCCTCTATCAATTAAACCACAGTTCTAATACAAATAGCTGTGGAATACTATAACTGTTAATATTGCCATAATTGATATAAAATCTTTGGATGGATGGATGATGTCCGATTCTGACTTACACATAAGGCAATCTGGTTCATGGGGTAGGCAGGTACATCGGGTTTTCATTGACCACGATCCTAAAATGAAGCCTTCATATATGCTTGTCGGTTTAGTTACTTTTGACCTGTCCCTGTTTATTCGTATTTATTTAAAAGTATGTTTAAAAGTGACCGCTAGTGGCATAATTTCATGGGCACTACCGTGCTTCGGAGGGCACGTAAGCCGTCGGTCCCGGTTGTATTCAATGGGGAAAACAATAGTTGAACCTTGTCGAACGAAAACCTTCGGGTGGCTTGAGAGTATTCGACACTGAGTTGGCCACTAACCCCTCCACTAAACCGCAGCATTGGAGCAGCGTAGTTGAGTATGCTCTAGACTTCCCGGAGATTTGTCTGTGGAAGAGACCTGTGGCCAGCAGTGGGACGTGTATAGGTTGCAGCTAAGCTTATTCAAAATTATAAAAAATTATTTATATAACGGAAATTTTAACATAAATTCGAATTTTGATCAATGAATCAATGTATTCTCATTAGATTCTAACAAGACCGTTCTTTTTACAAACACGGCGTCACCGCGAAAGTAGTTCTAACTAGCTAATGAGTCCAATAAGCGCATCCGAACACCAAGCACTTAATGGGTGTGAAGAAAAAAGTGGAAAAGTGAACAGGTCTCGTGGAAACACTTCGCGGTTACTGTGGCCAGTGTGAAAGTGCTGGCTTTCTGTTTTTATTTCTCTAGTGGTGTGTCGTGGGTTTATTTTATAGTTTGAACTTTTTAGCGCAAACATTTATTGTTAGAACCCATACTAGTAGTTGCTAGATATTGCATGTTGATTAAAATAGTGGGATAGTTGAGAAATAACCGTAGAAATCTCTACAATTACGTCACGATTGGTCTTAACTAGCCAAAAAAATCGTTTTAACCGCCACGCAATAACATAATAGGACACGCCGCTCGCGATGTTTAAAGAATTTCCTTCATTGTGGAAACAAATCTATGGTGGAAACACACTCTCAGTAACTCCACAATTCTTCACTTCACTTCCAGTCTTCAACATAGGTTTTCATAGTCACAAACTCTTTTTATTTACTCATATTATACCTATTTATGGATGTTCAATTTCAAAGGGTAAAACATAATAGAACATTTTTAAAAAATCGGTAAACCAGGCGAAGGTTAAAATTCAAACACATTTCGGCACGTTTCCGGAAAAACGCGGCTTGAGATATCACTAGCTGTCTGTTACTGAACAAAACCTTTCAGTCTTCGTCTCTAATAAAGTAAATTCATTCGAAAATTGCAATTTAATTAATGCATTCTTTAAAATTGAGTCTCAAATAGTTTTGAAAACAAAAATCCTGATTCTCAACGACAATCAGAAAAAAATACTGGGCTGTATTAGTAGTCAATAACATGATAATAGACCATTACTGTTTACGAAAGGCTAGGTCAAAACTCGTATACCAAAATCTCCAAAACGCATACGATGTCTCATTTTGTCTCTATAATTCAAATTCACATAGGCGACTTCTCTAACGGATGGTTTCTACCACTCCAATTCATCAGAAATACAGTGGTAGAGGTAGTACCCGCGTCCCTGTAGCTCGGGACCAGAATAGTGCTACGGTAGCCTCTGCCTGTCATAAAAGGCGAGTTAAAGGGGTCTTCTGGGGTTGCGGGCGGTGAGAGTGGGAATCGTCCATAATGTGACCCCGGGAAAGACGACGCTGTTTGTGGCTGCACAGCGTTGTGTAAACCGGGATGAGCCC
>DWTT01001628.1:0-11374 GCA_018250895.1 Carterocephalus mandan | reverse complement strand
CATTTAGGAAACGCTAATTTGTGGCCGTTCCTTAGTGTTACATTGCGTAAGGCATTTAGGTCACTACGACTTACAAACTGATGCCTATTTTTACGAATATACTTACGATAGATAGGTATGATATCATCAACGACAAGCGACTATTGTCTCTTATACGAGTAAAAGAGGAAAAATTACCATGTAACTAACTAACAATTACAAATGTAACTAACTACCTATTAAGTAAACGATTTTAAGTCTGCCTAGATCCCTGGCTACATACTTACATGATCGTAATACTTACATATTTTTAAAACGATTATTAAATTGAGTATATTGCTCCATTTTTCAATAAGTAAATAAGGGTCAGAGGCTCACATGGGTAAAATGGAGCGTTCTAAATTCTTTTGCCAACTACCTAACTAAGCTGCCAGTACAAATTTGAGTACCATTTGCTTTATAATTTGGCTGTGCAACAGCAATTGGCATAAATGTTTTAATCTGACGTCAGTAATTGCCAACTCTGTAGGCTGTTAAGCGTTAGGTAGTCTGCAATTAGATCATTGCCGTAGGTATCTACATACCAACTGCGTTCAAGCAAGCTTTAATATGAAGTGCAAGACAAATTTTTATAACGTACCTACCTACCTATCTAGGTAGGCAGTTATAGATACTCAATAAGTCTATACCCACACTCATATACCCACATACCTACAGAAGAGTTGATGACTATTACTTTACAAACTGAAGACTAATATTTACTTATAATTTATTTTATGGCTGATTACCTAGTTACTGAATCTAAATCCAGTAAGGCAGCTTTTAAATTATGTGGGACGGGACATCTGCGAAAGACAACAAAGAAATGTAGCAATTTTATAAAACGATGCACGTGGCGTAGCGTATTGCAATCGAAGGGAAGGAATTAGGGGATTTTTCAAAGAAGAATTCGTAATACCTACCTACCTAGTTAAGGATGTTCGATGTAGGAAGGAGGCGTCGTCGGTCAATACTGTAGGTGGTGCGGAGCGGGCGGGCGGGCGCGCGCGGAGCGCAGGCGCGCCAACAGCCCCCCTCCACCGCCCGCCCCCGCCCCGCCGCGCCGGCCGCTCGCTCACGCAACTCGCGAGTCAGCCGCCGTGCGCTGCTATCGCGCCCGACGTAGCTTCGAAAGCTGCTCGAGCCATGTGTGATGTTTTCATCACGGAGATCTGTCAGTCAGCTTTGGCGCACCGTGCTCTTCAATATGAATGAGTAACCGAGTTAAACACCACCTCGAGAGCGGGAACGACAGCCCGGCACCCTGAGTGGACAGGTTTCGACGAGTGACTAGTTTTTCTCGTAAGCTTGTGGCCGTTGACACTGCAGCGTGCGGGTCCCGCAGTGCGCGAGTGTGTGCTTAATTGGCAAACGTACGGACGAGGAAATCAGCTGAGTCGCGTAAACATCGTCTTAACAAAATTTCACGAACCAGCAACAGCTATGGCTCCCGCGTAAATAATTCCGATCGAGAACGTTGAACAGAAGTTCAGTAGGACACCATGATGCAGTGCTTCGTTTTGCTGTTGTTGACAGGTAAGGAATATTTGTTATGTCAGCTTATATCACTTACGAAAATTGCTTATTAAGATTTAGTTTCTCCTAATTTTTTTTGTAATTACTTCCTTCTTTCTCTTCTAAAACTTTATCTTCTAGCTCTAGAGACAACCTGATCTTCTTTTATTTCCTTTACCTAGCGTACTCTTGACCTTCTCTACCTATAAGTAAGCTCTACAAAAGCTCTAGGCTCTACGCCCGTTATGAAAGTTTCTTGGTACATAAGTACCTAGGTAGAGAGTTTTACACTTATTTCTATTTGGTTTACATTTGGACCTGCTAGATATTACTATCTAAGTCTATGTAATTTATCATAGTTTCCAGAAATAGAATATGTAGAAGAAGAATAGGTATAACTACTGTTTTATTGATATTAGAAGGATGAGTAGGTCCTATCTACTTTTTCTTCTGTACATAACTACTCGTAGCAAATCTAAGTTACAAAATAACCTACCTAAAGTGGTTTACATTTGCTAAAATTAACTCGTTCATTCGTTTAATTTAAAATCCCTTAGTTTACCTTACCTTATTTTACCAACTGGCAAATAATAGTACAAGCGGAGCGACTTCTTTTTAATCTATGTATGGTACAAGCAAGGCTACTGGGCAGGTATGCCGTAAATAGGGCGGTGCCAGCGATGACCAGGCACAGGGCGCAGAAATGACAAGATTATGACCAAAAACAAAATATAATTCGAGCGTCCTACGAATGTACTCGTGTCCGACGATCAGCAGTGTGCATGTAATAAAAAAAATACTTAGATTCTTCTTACAAGTAAATAGTCGTAAATGTCGACATTACAAGTTGGGCGAAAACACATCCATGCGGTGCGGCGCCGCAACGCGGAAATCGACGGTGAATTTTGCGTTGGGCCGCACCGCCATAAACGGCGTCACCGCAGAAATTTGCGGCGTGCATCTCATCGACTGCTTCGATGTGTCTTCCACACGCCGAGCCGGTGTATGGCGTTCGCGAATGTATTGTTGTCATTTTTATATAATTTTTCTAGACCTGTTCCATTTTAACTACCATCAGAACTAGGATAGTTAAGAAAAAAATTCAGGAGCACTGTTGTAAAAGTTCGCACCGGGCGCATAAAAGTTTTTGGTATAAACCAGAGAATATAGTGTATAACTTGGAACAGCTTGGGCATATAAGTACATATCTACTCGTAACAGACTTTTTGTATGAAAAGAACCTATGACAAAGTTATAATTATTCCGTCGTGGTATTATTATTACCTTATAACGTACAGATAATAAATGATGTAAGAAGAATACACCTTACAATAATTACGTAAAGTTGGACCAGAAATACCAGAATAGTGCTACGGTATCTTTTGTCTCTCGTAAAGCGTCTTATAGTTACGTGCCATAAAAGGTTGCGAGTGGGCACCGCATCGGTGCATTCTACAGAGATCCCAGATTCGTCTACTAGTGCAGAGGAAGGCTACCGAGGGTGTTTTCCTGAATGTAAACTCCACATAACCGGATAAAAAAGGGTAAGATTGAGGTACATACTTGTACATGAGTGTGCGCATGAGCGGCGGCGATAGCGGGTCGGCGCGGCGACGCAAACGGGCGATTTGGCAGCGATGTATGACATCCGTACATCAACATACAACAGTATTTGCAACCATAAGACAACAGTATGGGATTCTATTGCAACGCGCACGAATCGGGCGTCCGGGCGACGATCTGCCTTATCGCCCGGCGCGGCGCCCGTGTTGCGCGCACAGATGAATACGGATTCAAAGTAATAAGACGTAATTAGTTGATATTTTATTGGAATAGGAATAGAAATTAATATTGTTATGTATAGATTTCATTTACGATTACTCGGTGAGAGAGAAAAATAAATTAAAAATTCCCTAAGGTAGCAACAAAAGTCCACAAGTTTCACATGTTACTTGACTAGGTACTAACTACAATCAATCTTTGATGAAATCATTCCACGCACAGTTCAGTTAATTAACTGGAAATTAACTGGAATCTTGCAATCAATATTTCACCCACTTCCACTGAAGCTATGGACCTGAAATTTGGCACACATATTAGGTTCCGATGACAATGCATGAAAATAAAATAAAAAGTTATAAAAGCTTTTTAAAAAAAAAAAATTACAGTATAATTTTCTTTTAAACTTCATATTCAACTCCCTTGTTTAAATGTTCACTAAAGTATTATTTTATAAATATATTTACTGAATAGCAATTCCGTGTCCACGTTTAAGATAATTTTATCGTCCGTAGTCCGGAGCGTATTCAGAACGACAGGTGTTAAATGCAGGTAGATCGTCGGGAGCGGCTGGCTGGTTGGCAGCTTTGTTAGGAACAGCCGGATTGCCTTATTATAATACGCAAATTATTATTATCTTCCTACTCGTTCATTTTACGACGATTTACTTAAAGCAGACCTGCATTGTTAAGTAATATCTGCATCTCAATTTTCATTACTTTTTACCATGCTCTATGGTTCTGTGTATTTCAGACTTTTTTATTTAGTAGTTTTTACATTCCCAACAGTATTTCCATTTTGAAAAGAAAAATAAATAGATAGGTGCCTTTGTATGTACAGTAGAACCTCTATAAGTCGAACATCAAGGGAGACGCCAAAAAATAAAAATTTATGTGTACCTATTGCAGTACCTAGAACCATACTATTTCTGACAATATTTCAATCGACAACAAATGTCTTGCTTCGCTAAAATTCAAATGAAATCAAAACTAATAAAATGTAACACCTGACACCAAGTCCACCAGTAAATTCGTGGTAATTCTATTAATTGTATACTCCTAAATTGTTTTCTAAGAAACAATGGTGTACTTGCACTATCGGCGAATTCTTAGTCGATAACTTATTTTTATTCGAATAATAGAGGTAATTATAGAAGTAGAATGAGGGTAAAATAAAACATTGCTATGTTCGAGATACAGAGGTAAAATATAATTTTTCGAGTTATGGGGAAATGACTTGGAGGGACTTACTGATTATTTCTATAATAGAAGGTTGAGATTTCGAGTAATGGAGGTTTGATGTTTGAAGGGAAGGGAACAAAACATTTTTTCGAGATTTGGAGGTTTTCAACTTATCGAGGTTCGATAACGAGGTTCTACTGTATATCGTTTGTCCATCTCCATTTTCTTTTGTTCATAAGGAAATAGTTGCCTTCTGCACTACAGATTTGAAAACGTAAATGTAAGTAAAAATGTTATGAACAAAATGTTTCGATCCTACATCGCTTCGTGGCTTAAATTAGCAATTAGTTTGTGATGAGGACGATTTTAAGTAACGTGTCTGTCGAAGCAAGAGCCGCCTGTCGAAAGCAGTCGATTTAAGAGAAATAGCAGTTTACACAGCTATAGAATATAACGTAAGCTCCAACTCTACACCCGGCATAAATGTGCATTAGGATGAGATTCGTCTCAAACTGCAAGTGTTTTTTTTTTCTACACTCAAGGCGGATGTTATACGCACCTGGCCTGCCATCTACACAAAGTTTTTTTTAATTTAGTAGACATGTCACAGAACTATTTTTAGTATTTACAGCATTCACATAAACGTATTTTTTTGTAGTACCGAAAAGGAGCATCTGTTCACAAGGTGACGTTTGAGTTGATTTCATTTAAGTTGATTTTATTTTCTAACAGATTTTGATTGTAAATATGTATTGCATACGTTAGTCGAGATGAAACTCAAAAAAAAAATCAGTGATGTAAAAACAACAACTTAAAGCTCTTTTTACTCAAAGAGCAAAACTGGCATCAAACGACAGAACCGCCTCAATTCAGGCCATTAATTGATCTAGACCGACAGCAGAACAATAAGAGTAGAAGCTGTTGTAGCCTCGTTATTGTCCCGTCGCCTGATTGTGGCTGCTCGCACATTGAGGCCTTTTTCAATGAAAACTTCGTCTGCTTTGCATTTCAATCGATTTAAAAAAAAGATGGTAAATCATTTATTTTACTAGGATCAAATCAATGCAAAGACATTAAATTAATATACGTAATATTCGTATGAAACATAAAACAGATCGGCCGTATTCTGAGAGAATGTATCTACCACTCCTTGAATGTACTCCATCTACATCCATCACCCTTCCGAATTCCACTGCTGGACATAGGCCTCCCTCTATCGGTGCCAATTGCCACTCCCGGTCCTGTGTCTTTTGAATCCAGCGTTACCCGCTGAATTGGATGGTATTGGAGTTTCTTTTCTAGTTAGAAAGCAGTCTGTGCTCCATTTCACGAGCCGTGGTTTCCACTCGAGGACCTTTCGTACCCAATAATTCGATAAGTGAAAAATTTACTTAAAACCTGAGCTTAAAACTTAGTAAGTCAAACAGTAAATGAAAATAATGAGAATCGGCATAGTAAAAACACAAACATAAAAGATTGCCAGCCAGCAACTTAATTTATAAGAAAAACGCAATTATATTCATTATTCCGGATAACGAAAGCCGTTGCTGACCATAACGATCTAGACCGGCAGCGGAACATTAAAAGCATTTAAGCTCTGTAATCCGCCGCCTCGCTGCGCCATTGCCTGATTGTGGCCGCCCTCACATTGACGTTCGTTTAAATTAAGCTCCCAGTTGGAGACCTTGCAAGGAACAAGCGTTTATTTCAGTGAATTGTTAGAGATTACCATTCATTAAGAAATGTGGACAGTTATTGGGTACTGTGAAAGATTGTGGCGGCAGATCACAACTGAATTCGTATGAGACAAAACAAGCCACATCATTATATTCATTACTTAAACATCCTAATTTCGTTTACTACGTCACATCTTACAGAAAGGTGTGTTAATGTTATTACACAGCACGGTTGATGTTAGTCTACCATGCAGAATATGTTGATGCTGCCCACATTAGGATTGGTCAGTTGTAGGTCTCGCCGTTGCGAACATAACGGAAATACTAATTCATGCTGGTATTCTTGCGATATGTAGGTAACTCTTTTATTGATACTTGTACAACATAGCAATTCATAAAACGCAACAACAGACTGTAAGTTAGCGTTTCCACGAATCCGCCGGGGAATTGAAATTGAGGCCACCAAAACGCTACAAAACTAGTCAATAATCGACCTAGACTAGATGGCTGCAGAACAATAAAAGCGTTTAAGGCATGTCCGCCACATCGCATTCCCATTACATCGCTTCGTTGTGGTCGTTCCCACATTGACGCGTATCGTTTGCTTTGAAAGAACTTCTAACGTGTTTTTGTTTTCGTTTCTATCGCATTTTTCTTCACTTATTTACTTTTCCCGAGAAATTAGATAAGGTAGGTACATATGTACATTCTCATTATTATTTATTTATTATATTATATTTTATTTATTTATGACTTTGTACACTACATTTAATTTTATTTCCGTACCCAACGTTGTCTGTTCAGATAGGCACGGAATTGATGGAATCCGTAACGACAGATTCTGTTTATTTTGGGTTGCTGACAGCGATGCTCACAGAGGCAGCGATAAGTGGGTTTGGCGCCGGCTTTCATCTGCTCGGTTACGAGTGTTTACGATCGCTGTGCGCCCGCGCATCTAAGTGTTACAGTGCAAGGGTCGCGGTCGCGAATGGCATTTTACGATTACAGATGTTTAATAAATTCATAGCTGCGATTGATATGACATTTTGATAAGCGTATCTGGCGATACTAAAATTAGTATAACTATACTAAGTTTGCTATAGTTAAAGTAGTAGAGTGAATTTTTTTTCAATACGATATAATATTAATTAAAGAGTTACGGCGGGAGATTATATCAACATTGTGAAGATTATTTTAATTTTTCTTAGAAACTCAGCGTCAGCGGAAGAATAACGCATTATTATTGTAATGTCGGTGTAAAATAACCCAGGAAAGGAAACGGAAGAAAAAATAATAAACGGAATGTTATGACCATATTTCTTCAATAGCCTGTATAATATGCCGTATAGGAAGGTATTCCGTGACAAAAATGACTGTGTTTATTTATATATTTAGTATTACAGTATTTTTAGTGAGTATGAGGATATTTAGCCTATTTTTTGCGATTCGGAAATAGATAGATACAAAGTTTATGTGGTTCCAATTTTACTCAATCCAGTTAGTGTTATCCTCAGCACTTTTTAAAAAGCTGGGATACAGTTCCACTTACCGGGACTAACACCGTATAACTATATTGATTCTCCTTCTATCCATCATCCCTTCAACAACCATCTTTGGGTATAGACCTCCCCTAATCGACACGATTCTGACCCTTCCTCACCTTCCAGTCCCATAATTAATAAAAAGTCAAACAATAATAATTAAAAACAATTTAAATATGTAACCTAAAACTAAACCAAGAAAAATTTAAAAAGAAGTAATCACAAAATAAATATGTCATCCAGAAACAGACCTTGTGGTATTGTACCCAGAACGCTGGCAGCATTGCCCCGCTGTACTCGTATAGGCAAATTTTTGGGCGATAAAGCTGCCAGCCCTCTGGTCACCTGAGACGGAAATAAGTCTGGTGTACAAGACGTGTGTCTACGCTCCTCCGTCCTACGGTCATCCGTCGTCCGCTGCGCAGCCGTAGCCCACCGAAAGAACTCTCGTGTGCGCACGCGCATCGTCTGGCACCTACGTCACTCGCCGTTTCGACGCTGTCCGAGACGCCCATGTCACTCACTTACCTATTATTGTCATTTTTTCTAATCAATACACGTGTACAAAATAAGGAATTGGCGTAATCACTCCTCACAAACCTACTCCTCACACACCACACCATGAAAGTCTTCATATCAGCCGACCAAGGATTTAAGATAATTAACTAAGATCAGTGTTTTATCATTCAAATATACAATTCTTTAAATTTAGTTCTCTCATGATGGCGCAACTCTATTTATTCTTTAGATACTATTATATAAAATTGCCAAGTTACTTTAATTCATCCGCAAAATTTCCTATTTCAAACCTTCTCACGTAGAGGAACCTCATATAGCTCTCCTTGGCTCCCTGATTTATTGATGCTTTAGAAGACGTTATTTTAGACTGAGAGTATGAGAAGCGAAATAATTTCGATGATGCTTGTTATGAACCTAGTTCATTAAAATCACAAACAAAAAATTAATAGCAATACGATCACAATAAAGTGTAAATCACATAATTCAATCTAAATTAAATTGTTAAGGACCTTTGGCGGATAAACCTTTCAGCGGATAAATATTTTTGAGAATCAAATTGATTTTTATTTCTTCAATTGCATTATGCTTATTGCAAGAGATCCTTATTTTTAACCCAGACATTCAATTTTAATCGTACTATTTAAACATAAGTGGAACAGCTCCTCATCAACAATGTGAAGTCTAAAAATGGAACTGAAGTAAGATAAACAAGGAGGGAGAAGAGTAGGCATGAACAATAGACTTGGTAGTACGTAATTATCGACCTTGACAAGTTTAGGGGAGCCTGCAAAAGTCGGCACGTGCGTCAAGTAAAACGTTAATGATATAGTGGGTAGAGGGGAGCTCATAATCAACTGAATAACTAATTCAAACCATTACACTTTACTCCAGACTGCGGGCCTTTTGGGGCGCCCTTGTTCTATTGTTCTTACATAAAGGGCAGGGGTCATTCCAAGTGTTTTTGAAAATGTAATCTGCTAAAAAATTCCACGACTCCTTTTCATGACTTCATGCGTAGTCACACCATACTGAGTACCTAATCCTATACAGGTTCAACGAAAGCGGAAGCCTTTTATGTTAATAAAGAACCGAGATCAATTTCACTATGTTGTTAAGATTACTAAAAAAGTACCCCTATCTTGAATTGATTGTCGCTATTGAAGAAAAGGGGTGGGGGGCGTAATAAAGGGAAGTCGTACGTAATTTAAAAACATAACTTGAAATACTTGAATAGACTTCTTAATTTAATGAGGTAGAAACGTACGCTGTACTATTAATAGACCTGCGATTGGGTGTGGTGATAAATGAGTGGTAAGTATTAATAAAACTACATTTTACTTATTTTCTTCATGTGAGAAAGTTCTAACATTGAAGTAACAAGGATTGGCTTGTTCTGAAAACTAAAATAAAACAAGGTGTAAACACTTGAAAATAACACGTCTTGCATAACTGTAAGCAAAAAAAAAACATGAAACATTGATGAAATTGGGTCAGAGACGAGAAGAACGAGGGTTGAGTGGTATGAGGCGGAGGGTGCGAGTTATTCCACAGTGCGTACGAATGGCTACATTCTAGCTTGTGATATTACAACACCACATTCCGTTGAAAACTTTATGGAAATGTGACGTACGATCACGACCCCTTTGGCAAAAGAAAGTTGGCTACGTTTCATCTACTTGATTTATGTTTTTAATAACAATAGACGAATATGCCTGTGGAGCACTGCTGCCCAAGTATTACGAAAATAGTGGGTTGGTATTATGTAAACTAAAAGTCTATGGCAGGGTTTCTTAACCTTTTTCAGTTCAAGGACCCCTAGGAAATAAAGAACAATTACAAGGACCCCTTAATAAAAAACAAAAATCGGACTAAATGGTACCTATACGAATACAAAAAAAAACTATTTCATTTAAAAATCGTTAATGTGAAGGTAGGTGCAACTAAATTATGTTTTTTTGGGTTGATGTTACTAATAAGTTGTAATCGGAAATTAGTATGTACAAGAGCAGAGAATCCCTTTTCACAGAGGTGTGGTTGAGCAAAGCTGTAAATGTTTCAGTGCTTCTTCTATATCTCCTTATAATTTTTTTTTTACATTCTGAAAACTTGATAAAGGTCCGCGTACCATAGGTTAAGAATCACTGGTCTATGGCATACTGAACTACAAATTTTGTCAAACAATAAAATGTTCCATGTACAGTTAATAGAATAGGGGATTGGATGGATGGTAATAAAATTTGATTACAGTTGATCATAAATCTTTTTTTTCATTATCTCGGTTGGCGTCGCACGGCCCGTCACGGCGCGGGAGACAGCGCCCAAATCCCCATGTTTTGACATACTTACCCGTCGTATTTATGACACACAACTCGCTTCTACCGATCTCACATGAGATTTATGAAGTCACCATGTGTGTTAGAAGATTGGGTGGCTAATACGCAATGGGCATCTATATTTTATTCATTTTATATTATATTATTTTTGTTCGCAAACATTCTATAATGTATAAAATGTCAGTTTGTATAGTGTGGTAAATAGAATGGAAATTAAAAATTGAGCTTTAAGTTTGGGATTTGTCGTTTATTAAAGGGTTGCTGATGTACTGATTACGTAATACCCGGAACCCTAATCGAGCTTCGTGTTACGGTTGCGATTTGTATCAGGTTGCCAGTGCTCTCGTGCCCTATGTGGCTTCATGAGCCACCGCAGGCGATCTGTGTGCTAACCTCAGTTTATTCTCGTAACTTAACTTTGTTACCTTACCTACGTACAAACGTACAAAAAATAAATGAATACCAATGAATACCCCTAATATTATTCAATTTAGCTTTTATATAAAGTAAAATATAATGTATAAAAGTGAATAAACAACAAAAGAGTGAATAGATAAATATACGAGTACGTACTCGTTGGTACGTGCCTACACATGTATTTTACACTTATGTACGTATGTTAGCTGTGATATCAAAATATGTATAAACGACAAGTAGGTTTATAGTTCGTAAGCAATGAAGTAGGTAAAAGAGTGCAAAATTACAAATGGTTAGGTATTCCATATTCGATAGAGAATCCATACTAATATTATAAATGTGAAAGTGTGTTTGTTTGTTTGTCCGGCTTTCACGTCGCAACGAAGCTATTAAAT
>DWTT01001627.1:0-11374 GCA_018250895.1 Carterocephalus mandan | reverse complement strand
GAAAAGTTGTCTAGTTTGACGAGTTATATGCTCATTGATGTAAATGCGAGACATATTGCCATTTGTAAATATATTGTCATTTGTAATAGTATTTTTTTTGCATTTTAACCATTCAGTTCTAGCACCACGCGAGCGTAATGAAACTACTAAGGGCCGAGGGGTCTTTTTGCTCTCACCTGGTAATCTAGTGACTTTTTCAATATCCGCCGTTTTAAGTTTCAGCACCTGGGCAATTTTACTAACATTTTCCAGCAGGTTTTCCCCTTCTTGCTGTTGCACATTGTGTATTTCTATTTGCATCTCTAACTCTTTCTGCTCTAGTCTCATTACTCGCTCCTCTAAAGCTTTATTACTTTTCTCAAGATATACATTTCGATTTAATAAATCTCTTAACTGATTTTCATGTTTTTGTGCATTTTCGCCTACCTCAGATCTAAATTTTTCCATTTCCTTGTACTTTGTCCCAAGATAGTCCACCGATTTTTCAATTTCCATGTTTTCTTTTTTAATGTCGTTGATTTCACTTTTTAGTTCGTAAAATCGAGCATTTTGTTCTTCCTTCAATGCGTTTAGTAATTTGGTCATGTTTTCCATTTGTTGACTCAATATAATTAAGTTCTCATTAACATTGTCTACATTGCAACAGGATGTCTTTTGTTTCCTGTGTTCTCGCGTTGAACACGAATCACTATCGCTGTCATCTTCCCTGCGTTTTTTCTTCAGTCGGCCCACACCAATCCAGTCTTCGATGGTCAGGCGTTTATCTTTCAACCGGGACACATTTGGATCAGAGCCATAACTCATGCGTTTCTCCGGCGTACGCTGCATGTTTGTACTATGCCTCGGCGTTCCTGATATTCAAATAGGCCTACGATTCATTTGCCGTCGGCAACAAGCGTAGCGCTTATCAGGTGGGCGGTGCTGTAAGATGGACGGAGGCGGTGCTACCTGCGCCTGCGCTGAAGCGGGATCTTAACACACTATATAGGTCCTTCTCTAACTTATAGCTTCGTCTTTGTCACTACTTAATTAAATTAGCGTAACTTTCGGATGCGTCTGGTGCGCACGCACGATCCACGAGAACTGGATTTGTGTTGTCATGTTCCCCATAGGATTTTATAGTAGCAAATTATTGAATGCTGTATAACAAGCCCTGAAAACTAGCGTAGCGAGTATGCAATGCGCGCCATTCAGCCGTCACTCTACCGCAGCTCGTTACCCGCGACTCAAGCTATTCAGCTGACGCAAATATGACGTTATAATTGGTCGCTACCGCCTACCTCATCATACATTGCTATTAGTTCCTACTTAGCTTGCCTACGCATATATTAGGTAAGATATATAGATAGCATTACCATAGCTTTCGTAGCGCCAATGGCCCAATGCCTCGCGTCGATTCTTCTTCTCTTCTTCGATGTTGTTGTAATGTTTTCACAAAAAAAATTACTGAACCGATTTTAAAACTTCTTTCATCGTTAGAAAATTGCATCTTCACTGAGTAACATAGGCTATATAATATTACTAGGTGTAAACGAAACTATTGTTATTTCTAAATCCACGAATTCCTGAAATAAACTGTAAACAGAATTTTAATACAATCATTAACAAATACTTAAGTATTTTTTTTTTCCAGTTAAACAAGAGCGTTCGTGGAGAGGAGCTGCCTTACGTGCTGGGGATTCCCCTGGGCGGCGCCAACACACACTTCCACGCAGAATACACGCCCAGGGAGAAGCTGTTGAGCGAAGTTGTCATGCGGCTGTGGACTAACTTCGTGAAGAACGGGTACGGCAATGTCAATACAGTGTAAAACAGCGCCATCTAGTAAAAATATTGTTAACTAGCATATATAAAAAAAATCAAGGACCGATGACAATGCATTATTTTATATTTAAAAAAATCTACATTTTATTTCATTTATCTACAAAAGCGTATTTTTTTATTTATTTCCAGATCCCCCAACACTCAGAGTGTGAACGAGTACTACACGCTGGACAAGAGCCAGTGGAGTCAGTACAACGTCGAGTGGCCGGAATACACTGTCGAGCACCAGCCATATCTGCGAATAGGTATTTACTACATTGTATTATTGATCACACCAACCGCAAAAAGCCACATCGGAGAAAAACAGCCGGAGAAAAACATATATCCCTATGGTTGATTTTTTTTTAATTGTTTAATATTGTAAAGATGTTGTGTGAGTGGTTATCGTAGTGGACGTTGATATTATTACCACTTTAAGTTTGATGTTGATATAAAACTTGATTGTTTCAGATATACCGCCGTCCATCAGTAGTCTGTACAGATATAACTACACAAAATTCTGGATCAGTAGTCTTCCGAGCAAGATGAGCCGATACGTCGTGGACCCTCTGTTCCAGTTCACGTCGGCGCCTGTCCGCGCCACGCAGAGGCCAAAGCAGGTTCAGCCACATAGAATAACAGGTAATAGATCAACAGAAACTTCTAGAACATAGTGTAACAGGTAATGGAGGATTACTGCTGTAGTAGAACAGGGTGAAACGTTAAAACAGCGCCATCTAGTAAACGTTTAGTTAACTAGATTGGCCCTGTGAGTGTTATATTGGATCTTTCTTTTTTTATCACTTTTCCTGTCTCAAATATTTCCCGTTTTTCACTTTTCATTCACTTATTTTATGTGCAAATTCAGTAATCAAAATCAGCCGAAGTTTTATTTGAACTTTTTAACTTTTGCGGCCGTCATTTATATTTTTTATTATTTCCTCTCATTATTAAGTAGTCTATTTCTGTATTATATTTTATGTTTAATAGTATGTTTACATTTTGAAGAAAAATAGTGAAAGCGATGTAGGTGCCGATGAATGGCATATTTTTAATCATAGCGATTAAAATTACAGTAGTTACTATTATAATAATACCCTCAGTACCTTTGTAGTACCGCAATAATCCGCATCCAAAGCACAATACGAGTCAAATTTATAAAAGACCGTATCACCAACAATTTTGCCACTTCACTGAGCTCACGTGGTAATTAAAGTGTACTTTACTGCACAATAGCGCTGCTAATGTTGGAAGCGTATGAAAGTTTATATGAAAACATAAAAGTTAAATTAGTTTAGTTCAAATCTAATTCTGATACAAACTGGAGTATAAAACGGTGGCCACTGAATGAATATTACAAGGCTAATAGGCAAATTGTTTTTAGAAAATAGTTTTAGATAATTAACATAACATAACCATCCAGTGATCTCGGGAAAGGTGCGATAGCTATGTGATTGTTCAGTAATATGTCTATGAGAAGAACACATCTTTAAAACTGTACATTGGGATTGGAACCCGCTCTCAAAACGTCTTACTGCAACACTTGAGCGGAAGAAGAGAGAAGCTCTTGGCACCTAATAAACGTCAGGTCGATCGTGCAACCATGTTATTCCGCCCGGAACGGCAATCTCAATTTAATTACAGCGTGTATTTCTTGCGGCTGGTAAAACAGACAGAACCCGGTCACCATTATTCACCTAGGACAATAAAGATACGAGAACCGTGTCTTAAGACACATATGTAGTGATTCGCAGTGTTCTGATTGACTGTTATAATGAAGTTATACAAACATAAATGTTATTCAGAACTCTCAAGCAAAATTCATTGCTACGTTTTCCTTCACTATTAAATCGGGTAATATTTAGTTTCTTAAAATACAGATAACATAGAGAAGTCATTCTAGAGTCAATCATTGAGAGGAGTCGTATCGAGTGAGAGGTCTTCCAGCCATTAGCTATCTCATCTGTGTGGTCATAAATGACCAAATGGTGGGTTATAGGATGAGTGACAAGACTTATCTTCTTTTATATTATCATAGAATCATGCTTGTATTTCGAAGACAGAGTGGTTCACAGCCACTTTTCACTAGTTATATTTATGTCCCATATCAGGACCCTCTCCAAGGGGTTAACCGTTGCTTTTATCATTAGTGGAATTTCCTCTATGAATAGCACAAAAAGGACAATATTCCAGACTACAATCTTCTATTCTCGATTTAGGAATCGAACTCTCCAGCGTACCTATCTGTTAATAAATCATAAAAATATCGGTAGTAACTATGCTCTACAGACCGGTCTAATGCGCAGAAAAATTAAGTCGTAAGCGCTGTTTGATTCCCTAACCATATTACATACCCGATTAGCTGCGCATGGGTGTCAGTGCGGGAGGGCAACCTGAGGAGATCCGGAGGGTATCATCGATCCCCTCAGTTCGTTCGTTCGTTTCGTTCAGCGCTTTCGCTTCGTGGAATACGCATGTTTGACCACATTTATAAACAAACCGTTACATACCCCAAAACTGTCACGACGTACTGTGAAGCGCCGCCTCTAAGCGACCGTGATAATAATCTCTTTTGATGAATGTGGCGGTATTATAAGGCCTCAGGCTGCGGTCGTGGGATTACCGAATAATTTTGTCCTTAGGACCTGCCCTTCTTAGAGAACGTCTTAATATATCAGAAGTGTAACAATAACCAGAAAATGTCATAATCCTTTTACTGTCTGTGGTTACATAACAATGGGTTACAAAAGCGGTCTTATGAAGCAACGCAAGTGTTAGAGAGAGAAAATATTACAGACAAACACACTGGGCAGTACAGTAGTCCTATCCATCTGGAATTATCTTGAATTGTTGATGGCTGAAAATATGTAGAAAATGGAGGCATCAATAATATTTAAAACAAATTGTACCTACATAATGCTACTTATATATTTTAGGTTAATTTTTAATACCGTTAATTAACTATTTCAATATACCATTAGTTTCATTCTTGATCTGTCACGGGTATCATGGACGGCAGTGGATGGAAGGTGTTTCAGACTCCTGTGATATTCTATCCATAAAACATAAATAACACACCTGTATTTCCCCGAATGGATAGACCGGTACACTCAATTTTAACAATTAATCTTATAAAAAATAAATGTGTAATACATAACTAAGCTAATCTTACATACTCATTTATTTTATTTTATAATTACAGATCCCATAAGGAAAATATGGGCGCCGCAAGTAGTGAGCCCACAGTATCATTCATCAGCGGCGTACGGCAAAGTGCGACCGTACTCACCGCCCGAACAGCGGCCGGAAACAGATATGATATACCGCGAAATACAGTCAATAAAATCTCCGGCTCGTCCCGTGCCGCCCGGCCTAATGGAAAAAACCATACAGACGACCCAGAAGCCGACTATAAACATGCCCGTAAAAACGTCCAGCGCTACCATAACACTCATTATCTCTCTCGGTGTCCTCTTCCTTGCAGTAAACGTCAGTATCTGCGCAATATTGTACTTCAAAAAGAGGAAGCTCCGATTACAGGAGCGAACTTTCCAAGCTTCTCGCAATACGCGTGCCGAAATAGGCGAAGTAGACGTAATAGGACAGAAGAGTTCTAAGGACGATAAGAGCGCTCTGCAGTCGTTTAAAAATGGCTGCAGTGTTATCAAGTCGATGAGCCTCAATAAAATGCGCGTGAACAGCAAAAAGACTAAGAAAGAAGTTTGCAAAACACCGAAATCTGATGACTCCGGCGGGTTCAGGGAACGGTTTCAGTTAAGGCGACATTTGTCGACTAGCACTTTAGATGCGCATACGAAAGTAAAGGACTGGATTGCAACAGAAGTCATGCATAGATGTTCCCCGGGCATTCTGCGAAAGTCAAATTCGGATTTGAACGAAAAAACGGTTAGTGTGGCGAAAAAGTTCACGCGATCCGAAGAGCTGTTGTCTGATTCGAAAAAATCTAAAAACGAATCATTAAAAGTTACTGAAGACTTGAGCCCGAAAGTTCTTTTATCAAAAAAATCCAATTTGAGTAAAAATAAGACTTCTGAAAAAACTACCTCTACATCAGCTTTAGGTTCTCATTCTTCGATAGGGAGTAACAAACATTCTATACAAAGCAAACACACAGAAAAATCGAATGATTCATTGAGAAGCAAAGGAAATGAAAGTGTTAGATCCAAGAAAGTTTCAGTAGCCATAGATGCTACACCTGCAGCCCGGACGAACTCCATTTTAAATCAAGAACCTATTGAAATTTCCAAATCATTCGAATTGAACGAACCTAAACATTCCAATACTGAGCATAAATTTCAGCGTTCTAAAACTGAATGTGATCACAGCGTTGATATTATTGAAAAACAGCTGAAGCAGGAAGAAAAAAAAATGTTTACAAATGTTATAACATTATCTCTTGAACGTGATAGGCCTTTAAAAATATCTCATAAGCATTCCGTATCAGACCCTGTCACTGACGTAAACTATGATCTCTTGATGAAGCAAATGCAGAAAGATGCTGAAGTCGCAAACATTCTGCCACCAGTTACGTTTAGAAACGACATTAACATGACTTCACGAGATGACAAAACGCAAGCACAGCCCTTATCCGCTGAGGAATCTTTACTTACTATTAAAAGGCGGAACTTTCCTAAAGTGCTACCTGATTTACCAAAATCGCAGAAAAGATTGTCTTTGCAACCGACATCATTACAAACTTTTAGAGGCTACGTAGGTTGTGTTGAAAGTCAATTCGAGAGGTCGAAATTTCCTCCACAGCCTCCGCCTCGAACAACAACTTTAGAACGACGGCTTGCATATAAGAATTCAAAAGCTTTAACTTCATTCGATGCTTCTAACATGAATAAAATACCTGAAACTAAGAACTACGAAAATATCGACAGTTTGTCTCCATATTCCGACGTAAAAACTAGGAACAGATCTTATGAATCAACTTTTGGTATTAACGATAAGCCTAGTGTTGTTTTAGTAGCTCCAGCAAAAGATCGGGAATATCCAAAGGTTATAATAGCATCATCTGATACTCCCAGCACTCCGGAACCAAAAATAGTTATTAAACCATCGCCGAGCCAATCACGAGTAGGAATACCATCAAATACACCTAGAGTGAGATTGCCCGATGACTTTCATTCCCATACTACCGGTTCCATGACGTCATATTCATCATTTTGTTCAGATGATGATATCGATGAAGACATTGACGATGATATCTTCAGTGACATCGGAGAAGACAAGCTCATCAAAGAGTTAGTCGGAGGTGTTGAATCACCCACTGAAATGGATGTGTTAGATTCAAAAGGCCCTGAAACTATATTTGAAAGAAAGTTAGAAATCATACCAGTAAAACTTAACACAGTTCATGGAAAACCAAAAATTATGGACGATTATGTTTGTATATCGGACTTACGTCTTCCAGATGTAAGTGATTTAGAAAAAACAGCTCAAATCAAACCAAACTTTGGTTTAAACAAACTTTCTCATAGAAGTGAAGGCATACACTGCCCTCCAGAAAAAGCAGTTAAAGTGAAACAAAAACGAACGATAAAACCATCGCTTTTTAATAGAAGTGATCGAAGTGGTAGTGTTAAAAGTAAAAGTGAATCCAGTGGCATAGAACATTCTAATTCCGGATCCTCTAACGACACGGAATCTAGTACAGGGACTGTAAGAAAAGTAGATGTTAAATAAATTACAATAATCACGTTGTAGTTTTTTGTAATCATACAAATAATGTATTGTTTAGTAACTAAGAGAACCGCTTAAAATATTTTTCCAATTTAATTTTATGTAAAAAATAAATAAAGGACGTTGAACTTCCAATAATGTCCGAACAATTTGTAATTGATATTTTGATTTAAAACAGCGTTGCCTATTTAACTGCTGTATTTTAGTTCCATCGAGCAAAAGGAATTTTCGTTCAATGGATGTTCCCGAACGATTGAATTTATTTATGCGTGGCAAAGCAATTTGAACACAATTGAAAACATTCTCTATATATCCATAGTGTTAATATTTGAGGTGATTACTTTGAATTGATCGTGGGATTATCAAAGTGCCTAAGGGTCCTATTACACTGGGCTACATAGTCGCTCTGCCAATGAAAGTACGCAAGCACTAAGCCAAGATAGTCCGAACTAATACAGGACTAACATGTACGAACAGCCTCTTCCCAAGAAACGACTACTAATGAACAACCACTGCAGCGCTGTTGACTGGTTTAAACCATCCCTTACTTGAGACTTGTTCAGTCACGGTTGTATGGGCGGCAGCAGGTTATGCTGTATGCTCGTTTGCTATTTTATATCTATAAAGTGACTCCTTAGCCACTTGAATTTGTTCGTTTGTTGTCCTTCGGTCATTCAAGTACAACAATACGCGAACTGTGGAGCGACTGTGAGAGCCTAATAAAATATAGGACTTATAACTACGAGTAAGATGTGCATTTCAAATAAGCAAATATACAGTATTCTCAACAACGTTAAACTTTATTTCCATCCCTATCTTATATAATAAATAAAACAAAACATAACATTATTCCCGTAAATCCCGGAAGGGGAAGACGGGTCTCCCCCTCAGATTTGTCTGTGGGGGTGGGCTGTGCCCAACAGTGGACGTCTATGGGTTGCATCATGTTTACCGAGGACAAATCCAGACTCCGCATTGCTACTGGGAATTTTATGTCAGAAAAACCCAATAATACATTGCCCGACTCGGGCATCGAAGCCAAGACCTGTAACTTGGCAGTCGCGATTGGGACCACTAGACCAACAAGGCAGTCGTATTAGATAAAGCATTCCACTTTTACTGAGCAGCAATATAGATCTGATGCTTAGTCCACCACGCTGGCCAAGTGTTGTTTGGCAGGCTTCACATTTGAATCCGGGCTCCAAATTCGCCTCTCACTCGAATTCCGCCTCTGGGCTGTCACTGCTCTCTGCAATATAACAAATTACTGAAAGTACACATCTCTATACAAAAAGATTCAGGAATCCACTTCATCAAGTTGGCGAGGTCATGCAATTTTGGGGTTGCATAAAATTCATGATGAAATCTTTGAACATTGCGAATCTCTTACGCTCGCTTAAGTATATGTGGCTTTTGAAGAGCATAACCTATCCTTTGATTCGTTTTGGTCCAAGTTACAGGAGATCATTGCTACGTTATAAATTAATTAAGAGGGTGTCGTGCGAACGTTAAACGTCTGATTTGTGACGCCGTGTAACGCCGCCCTTATTTTTCTAGTAGTTTTTCTGGTAACACATCCTTGTGTTATCATCCACACCACACACACTACAAAAGTGTAACTGGTATAATTATGATATTAAAATTAGATATTAATACAGACTAATATGATCCGTTACGCCTAGTTATGTACGATTGCAATATTTGTTCGTAAACTTTGCAACGATTGACAAAAATCCTTAATCTTAATGTATTTTTTTCAAAGGGAAATAAAAAACGGAGTAGTTAGTAGTTACTTAACGGCTGCAGTGCGTATTTTACGCTTACGACAGTTTATTGCTCGACAGCAATAAACTTACGACTAAGCGTAAAATTTACACAGGTCAAAAGAAATAGATTTTAAGATAATTTTATCATAAAGTACAAAATATTATAATCATTTACCTGAGTTATCATCGTATCGACAAAATTAATATGATTCAAATGATAGGCTGAATTTCAGCCTTTGAAATTTCAACACTGTGCAGTAAGCAGGTCGCAGATTCGTGTTCTCCCTTCGCTAAATGTCGAACCCTGCATCGCCGAACGAGAAAGTGTCGAACCCCTTTATCAGTACCCTTAACTACATTAAGGGATCCCGACGACAGCGTCTTGAACTCTCAATTGCATGCGATTATCTCGCAGAGCTGGAATAAGTGCGATCGCGGGCACATTTTGTGGGACTTGAGAACTTGTTTGGGGGCAAAACGTGCCAAGTTTGTTCAGACTGAGTCGTGGTATCTCAACTCAAATTGTGCAAACTGAGCTGTAGGATAAGATAGGATTTGAGTAATTAAACGTTTCGTTTTAATCATAACAGTGGTTTGTGGAAGGTCTGATAAGCATGAATGTGGCATTACGACTATCAAGCACAGTTCTCCTGCTGCCCAAAATATCACGGATAAACCTCATGGGACTGCACTATCACCAAGGGATTGATATTAGGAACTAGACTGTTATAAGACTGAAGGTAGCAAAAGAGTTTGCAGCACCAGCCATCCGCTGACACTGAAACTGTGACTGACTTTAAACAAGTCTCAAATAGTGACTAGGATGGTTAGTCCAGATAGCAGAGAGTGTGATTATGAACATTTATTGGTCAGTTCGTTTATATGAGGAGTGGAACATGTATTGTAAGTGATAGTTAGACCTGTTAGATGGTGTGAATAATAGTCTTGTTACTAAGAGTCTCGTTCCAACCCGGTCACATGTGATACCTTTAAGGACAAAGATAGTCGCCTCTAGGTAAGTGTAACTTCCATATATGATCTAAGCTAAGCTGAGCTAAGCTACAACACATAGACGTCCCACTGCTGGACACAGGTCTCCCCCACAGACACAGCTAATGCGGATTGGTGGAGGGGTTTGTGGCTAACCCAGTGTCGAATATTCTCCAGCCGCCCGAGTGCGAAGACAAGACAAGGCTAACGATTGTTTTTACCATTGTAGCCATTGACTTATTATATGAAATTTTGCCACTAGCGGTCACCCATCCACAACCCGACCGCCCGTCGTTGCTTAACTATTTCAATCACATTGAATCGACGCGAGCTTTTAGGATGGACGCTACTGTATATCGGTTCTACTCTTTCAAGTCTTTGTCTTCTTTGTTTATAAATGCTTAAACAAAAAAGCATTAAATCTTCAACGCGTAATTTAAAGACTCCTTGCTTCCAATATTCGGCAGCGAGTTTTGCATTTTGCAGCGGAATTTTGATAATGCCCTCCAAGACCATAAACAAGAGCGACGGAGAAAATTGCTGAAAGTGTTTAAAATGCAAGTTTATTCCCTTACCTGAGCACAGTAATATCTTTATGCGATAAATTTCCCAAATAAATGGATAATGATTTTTGTTGCAGACATTTAAACGTGGATGTTTACTCAGATCTTTCCGCTTGGGGGTAAGGTTAAATTCAGCTCAGCTAAAAAAAAACGGGTTGTTACTCGAAAGCGTTCCACCATGTTCTTGAAGGCATGTGAAGTCTGCCAATCCGCAATAGCCAGCGTGGTGAACTAAAGCCACCAAGCCACCAAGGAGGGGTTCCGAGATCCAGAGAGGAGACTTGTGGAATAAAGAAAGGGTTGGTGGTCATCCACACATCGAGATTAAAATAAAAAATAAAAAAATAAAAAAAGCCTTTTATTTCTTGCACAAATTCACATTTAAACTGTTAATTTTTAATTTTCTATTTACGTCATGAACTAATTTAAAAAATGTCAATATTTGTTTGTTCAGTCAGTCTGTTTTTTTTTTTCATTTTCTGCAAGAACCCCTTCACAGGTAAAGGCCTCCTCCAATGATAGCCATTTTTCTCTGTCCTGTGCTAC
>DWTT01001626.1:0-11375 GCA_018250895.1 Carterocephalus mandan | reverse complement strand
ATAATGCACTCTGAATACCGTGGCGGAGCATTTGAAATATCCCGTTTCTTACAAGCTCTAGGTAGATGCTACTTCTCCGCTCACCACCTTTGGGAAAATACCGACGCTTTCACTCCGTAAGAGTCTTTCGCTTCTCTAATTACGATTTGGTTGTACAATTATTATTAGGTAATCAAATCCGAATTCAAAATTGGTGATGGCTCTGTGCCTGAGAATTCACTGGGCTTTTGCTCGAGTAAGCCCGTTGAACTGTGCTGACAGCCCAGTGGCTATCGAACTCGCCTCTCACTCTAGGTGTTGTGGGTTCAAATTCAAGTGGCACGCACCCAATGACTTTTCTTAGAATGGGAATACTTACAGACGCAGAATCGAGTTAAGCCGCTCAGAATAAAAGCTTTTGTGTCTATGATTATAAGAGACTTTCTCCTCGGCCGCCGTCGCGTCGCGTCGTCCGTATCGAGCCGGGGTAACCGACGACGTTTTCAACCTTATTGTAATATCCTTAAAGCTTTTTCTAACCGGCATAAGCCGATTCTGCGTAGATAGGTATGGAGAGACGCTACGCAATACCTCGTAAGTGCGTATTTAGAAATTTTAGAATGTCATCTGCTGTTATGGCTTTATGCAGTTATGTATAAAACATCCTAGGCAAACCTGCATGCCTGAGAGTTTTCAATAATGTTTTCGGGTTTTAATCATATCGGCACGCTCGCCTCTAAAGAAGTGTAACCGGAAACCACACCTTTTCAACCGGACCGCAATTCCTATAAAACAATTATTACACGGTAGAAATGGTACTTGGTACCGTAGCGAGTGGTGGTACTGCCCCAGGTAAACTGTTTGTGAACCAAATAGGTTTTATATACAACCCATTTGGATCTCTATAGGCTCTACCACCTAAAAATTATTAAATTCATTGGAATTAAATATTGCTAACGATGTAATTGTACGCTATATTATTTCAGGTCTGGCTGGTAGCATAATTATAATCTTATAACTTGCTACAAACTATTTGTGGATATATTATTTTGAAATGTATTTGATTTATTCTTGCTGTTCAGAATGTAACAATTAATCTCGCATCACTGGGTGTACCAATAGTTTCGAGATAAGCCCATATAATCCGCCGGAGAAAATGGATATGGCAATAATTTAGGATTGTCTGTCAACAATAGATAATGAACCTAGTAGGCTTGTACTAACATATGCCCGATTGACTTTGCGCAAGACTTTGGCGAAGCCTTCTGCTTCAGTCCGACGAATACCGAAAAAATCTTGATTCATATTACCTATATTGTACACATGACAGCTTATGTATGTGCATTAGTAGGATAAAGTTAAATCAGTCAGTTTGGATTCGAGTTTTGTCCTAAAAATACGCTTGTTCTTCTATTTTCCCAGCCTCACATAATTATTTCTCTTGAATTTCAACAACTATCGTACAAATGAGCGCTCGCACCACTATCTTGCTAAACATACTGCTCTTAATGCATTCTTTTATTTAGCTCTGATTCACTTTAATATCTTAGTGCTTCTGCTACACATTAGTGTAGTGTTGGCTTTGTAAATGCATGTGGTCTTACATTATGTAGGGCAGGAACTCATTTTCCTGTACAGAGCTGGTTTATTTTTTACTTTAGTTACAAATGTGCATTGGTCGTTTGAATGAGTTATCTATTGTTATTAAAACTAAATGTTAAATTTTATTACCGAACGAACCGTGAGTGTCTATATTCATAGTTGAAGTTACCGACTTTAATCACACGTGAGTAAGCCGGTAACCTCAACTATAAATGTTAAATGTCAAATATTTATGCCGAGTATGATGATGATCTAGTCTTTATAATCCATTCTACATAAAATCACGAACCTGGAATAAAGCTACTTAGAAAAACAATGCTTGTGTATCCATTAGAATCTATGATTCAGGCGGCCATTATTTTAGTTAAGTTCACGGCCAATCCTTTTCATGTTAAAGCGTAAATAAATTCGTTAACATTTGTTATTTACAGTTCCTCCGAATCAAATTATGGTCGGATAGAGTTTGGTCGGTGATCCATCCTGTATACTAATTGTCTTAATCCACTTTCCTCCACTGCTGTTTATTTAATTCAAACATTGTTAAGTGTATTTCGAGTTGAACATTGTTTCAATGTGAGGTAGATTCTTACATTTGCAAATGGCGATACGTCATACAATATGTACATGATTTTGTATGGTGGCCAGCATTGGACAAAATCAGTCATGCTTCCGTGTTTATATGCCAGCAGATACGAGTATATACGTAGTTGTATCTATGCAACAAATTTCATCCAACATAAGTTTTTGTTTTTGGGTAATGAGTTGAGATTTATGTAATTTAAAAAATAGGTTTTTATGACGTTTACCTAGCGCATTACCGTATTTTTTAAATATTTGGTGACCGACTTCTGAGGGGGACCTGAATTTATATCATAGCACCAAAAACCACAGCGCGTCAAGGCGGCAACTTGCGGTATACGAATTAACTGGATGTAATAATATTATTACAACTGAGCCTTTGCTGGTTTACAAGCTCATTATGAGCAACACGCCTGACGCATTACCTCACACGTGTTCTGTTAATTACTGCAGATATTATAGGTTTTATTGCTCTTGAAATAGCGACATGTAAGGCAATGTAACAGGTCATCCCACGAAGAGAATCAAAAGCTCAGAATACAGAAAAAAACAGAGGGAACGTCTAGTAGAAATTGAAATGAAAACCGTTTATTCAGCCGAACAAACACATGAAGGTAAATTACACTAGGTACGCAATGTGTACTAACCAAAATTAAAACTGTCGACCCCGTAGGGTCCCCGTCTATGTTCGATAATCTACCTTGGTAATTGTAGCTAGCTATACAATTTAATACAAGCGTATATAATATGCACAGCGTACTAGATTCGTACATAGCTCGATTGTCCATTGTTTAATTACAGACATAACAGAAATTCATTATAACGTTTCGGATCGAAGAACTGAAGAAGACTGGTACGTTGAGAGAGCACAGCTTAGGATCAAACTGAGTGGACATGGAATTTTGAAGAATAGTTATTTATATTCTATTATGAATTCTGTTGCACTAACAAACCGTATGTTGTGTTAAAATGATACTTCGTATTCTTGATGCGGTCAATCATTCAAACACCTCAACCAAAATTTTATGGTACCTTCTTGATTGACGAATTTTCGTTTCAGATTTTAACCTAAGCTATAGTAATTAAATTATTTTAAAAAGAATACTTTGTAGAAGAGAACGTGTGATATTTTCATAATATCATTAAATACAGATTTTCTTAACAGAAAGAACAAAGCAACTGCCTGAAGTCTCGGAGTCATAGCGCAACGTAAAGTAATTTCTTACAGTTCTCTTGTATAAGTTCCAAGAAAACTTTGTTATGCAGATGTTGTATGATATTTTAATCTCAGATTACTGAACCGAAGTCAGATGGTGACTCCACCTGACTTCGGTCTGACTGACGGTCGACTGAAGACAAGAGTGCAGACACCAAAGCAAATGCCAAAATCAAAAGCGAAGTCACTCCTCGACCGAAGTGTCAGTGTAGCATGTACAGTCACGAGCATAAATATATACCATGGCCACATCAGCAATATTATCTACCCCAGGAATGTGTTCAATAAAATCTGTAGGCTCGGACGCAGCAAAAATATCTGATCCTGCATAGACAGCGTATTAAAGTGATGACAAAATAATGTAATAAAAAAAGTACATCAAATAATTGTGACAACCGCCCAAAGCAAAAATATGTGACGACATTAGTTACAAAATAATGTGATCACACTTGGAGTGCAAATATATGTTGCCGTGCACTAAACACAATGACATCTGCTATGTGGTTTCACGTCGTTTTCTAGGAATAAGTATTCCATTTTCCTTTGGTTCTGTTAATCTAAGATTTTAGTACTATCTTAAGCATTTAAAATAATATTAATGTGTACTTGAGAATTGTGACGTACCCGTTTTCATGACATGTACGAAACGCTCTCTCAGTCGTATTCAATCGTATGCTTGGAAAATATTTTAACGATGTCTGAATTTCGGTGAGTTTATATTCAGGATTACGAAGCTTCATATATTTGCTGGGGGGCTTGTTCGAATCGTATTCTGAAAGTAGTGAGTTTTCTGTGTGTACTGCTTGCATCATCACGATTATTGTTACTTCTTATATACTAAACTAACGTTGAAATATATAAAGTTATCTTGTATACGACGAGAAAATAAAATCATTGCAAGCAATTAACTTTCTTACCTCATAAACATTGTTCACTGCAAATGCGCCGTACGATTTAAACAGCTTATTGAAAAAAAATCTCAACGTGTTGTACACATTCATACATTCCGCTTCGACCCTAAAAGCAAACACTCTTCAGAATTCTATAGAAGCCTTGAAAGCTCTATTCCGTTGGCTCTGAATGCTGCGTTCCGTTGCCCTCGTTTCTGCAATGGGCCGGAAAGTGAAAGTCACTGGCTGTAAACGTGAATATCATGTCCTGTCAAGCGGCGCCATTTGGTTGTCGAATTTGGGTTCAACTTCTGAGAGCGGCTTATGTTTTGAGGCATTTTGCATGGCTTTTACGCTTTTTAATGTTGGGTCAGGGGTATATTTGGTTTTGATGTCTTGATTGCGAGCTTTTATGTTGGCATGTATGTCCTTATGTGGCGTCTATGCAAGAGTACGTCTGCTTATCCGATTTATCTGGGATGGATCTCTTATCGTACACAAAATTACACTTATAATCTCGTCATCAGTGTACAAGACTCTTTGGGATGATATTTACTACTAAATACCTACCGAGATATAGTTGATACAAGTAATTTTGTCATCTAAGCTCTGTTATATTTTATTGCTCTGAAATTTTATTCCTTGTTCAATCCGTAAAATGCAAACGTCTCCAACAGAGTACGTACTCGAGAAACAAACCGCTATTAGCCATGGCTGGAGCCGACGTTGATATGTGGTACGGAAATACGATGTTCCTTTGTACCAAATTTACTGCCATTTGCTACAGTTGATGGAGATTGAACTTCAAAGTCGAATTAAGCAGGCCTTTTAAAATTTGCTGTTGCTTTTGACACATTCATTTTAAATGTGACATTATTAATTTTTCTCCTCGTCGTCATTATCATACGCTTACTGATTCAGAGTTCTACGAAAAATGAGAGACTACTTATGAATTAAAATAACAATCGTCATATCGTGCTGTCTATAAAAGATAAAAGCAGTTCACTTTAAGGGTGAAGTCTGTCTGTCAATCTTAACACTGACAGAATTTTAACACATGCAATTTGCTATTAGAGTGTAAATTAAAAATTAAACCTGTGTTTTGGTGACTTTTCTAATACTTTATTATTACAACCCTGAACCTGTCCCAGAGTTGGTACAGTTCTAATTAAAGAATGGAAAGCGTCATGCCATAGTCCATGGAATGGCAGACAGTTCGTACTTGGATCGCTTATTTGACTCTGCATATGGTTAATCAATGAAAATAAAGTTTTTAAGGGAACCTCGATGCTCTAGTTAACTGCGACTGCTAAGCTAAGAGGCCTTTGGTCTGATCCCCTGGTCTGGCAACTGATATCTCTTCGGGGAAATACAGGCGTGATGTTATCTTGAAGAAGACATGATTGTGTAATCATCCCAATTCGAAAGAAATAGATTGGTACATTCAGCTGCTTGGTATACTTTAAGAGTGTCATCTCACTGTCTGAGTGGAAACCAGGACTGAATTTAAATTCGTATAGTTCTGGTGCACGAACTTCATCTGGCCTGAAAACTAGAATTAATGTCTTGGATTTGGCTAACCGTGGAATTTCTCCTGAATTATTACCGCGGCTACCGTTCTGGATTAGTTGAAAGGGGACAGATAGCGGCTATTTTATATACCTGAAATACAACTGCTCAGAAATAATCTTGAACTAGTATTTGTTAGTTTGAGTATTTATTATTTATTTTATTTATTTACTGGTTGTATCAAGCCTTCGTTTGACCGTTAATCGATCCTTCAAGCAAATAAAAAAGTCGAGAGCAAATTAACTGAAATAGAACTGGTGTACCAATATTTTTATAACCTACTTGGCTGGCACAGTTAATGTTCGTAGTAGTTATAATGTTGCCACTTTCGACTTTATATTTCACCTAATAAAACACTACGACCGGAGTAAAGTGACCAATTCTTTATTTCGGTCATGTGCCTGTGTTGCTTTCAGGCTAAATCGCTTTGGGAATATTAATTAGTCTTTAAATTATAACACAGCACAGGTGTAAACTAACTTCAGATGTTCTGGGATTCATAAATGTAAATATGAATATGTTTTGTAAAAATATAAATATTTTCTTAAACTTGAAGGGAAATCGCAACTGCGATGTCAAATCAAGCAGTGATGAGGAAGTCAAGAAGGAAATGGAATCGCTTGTTGCATAACAGCGGAAAAGGTTTGATCAAAGATCGACATTTTTAAACAGTCTAGTAGTTTAGATGCATCGCTCTTCAAAAAAGTCTAAGCAACATGCATCATGTTTTTTCCACACATCGGATCGATGGGGTTTTTTGAAAAATTGTTTGTAATAGTGTTCCGAACATTCATGCCAATTTTCAGCTTAACACATAACATGGACCTAGGAGCAATGTCATAAAATTTTATTTTGCGATGAGTTATGATTACGTTGAGGATATTCTTAGGCCTTATGTCCGTCTATTTTCAAAAACCCTTGGTACTGATTTCACGTTAATGCATTAAAATGCGCGTTCGCTTACAGCTTTGTGGACCAGTGAGTATTTGGCAATGGAAAACATCCGGTTTTTGCCCTGGCCTGCACAATCTTCAGACCTCAACCCCATCGAGCACGCATGTGACATGCTCCAGAGACGTGATTTAGAGGACTTGGACAGAGTGACAACCCTCCAACAGCTGAAGGATTTATTCTAAGATAAACAGATTTATCGATTTAATAATCGGTGCTGACAAGTTTTGAACAGCAGAGGAGGCTAAACTTTGTATTAGATTATCCAATAATTGTATAATAAATTAATTTTGTTTTACAAAAGTTTAGTTGCTCATGTATCTTAGTTTGTACTACGTTTGATACGTGCATTATTGATCGAAGTACAGTATATTGTCAATTGTTACAGATATTGTCAATTGTTGTTATTAAAAGAACAATTGAAAAAAAAAGGTGTTGATTTACATCAATAAGATAATTAAATAATTATTGAAACAATAAAATACAAACGTTATAATGTGAAAACCATTCTAAAATTCAAATGAGTACATGTTGCTTACACTTTTTTAATGTGTGTATTTTCTGTGTGGGGTTTAAAAACGGGTGTTTAATAAAATCTTTAAACAGTGAAAAAAAAAAAACCCTAAAATAACGGGGTAATTAACGAGTATGTTTCGAACGTATCGGGTAATGAGCAGTATTATTTGACCTATATAGGGGTTCAGTTCAAGGACAAAGCCACCCTACCCTTCACACAGGTGGGGTGTGGAGAAGTTCCTGCAAAGTTGCTTACCGTTACTTTGAATCAAATTATTATTGTTTGGAGTTTGGACAGTGACCAATCTGGTAATTACCTTAATCTACTTTACCCGTAATGTTCGTTCCAGGTGAATCTTTTCACCAAATACCAATTTGAAAGTTTGAAATTGGTTCCCAAATCTTTAGTTCTTGGAGCAAGTCTCAAATACAATTTATCTTCGTCTGTGAATATCAAGGTTTGGCAAAAAAGTTAATAATTGTGTATCAATTAAATTAAATTTCATTTTACTTTATGGTTTTAATGATAAATAAGTTGATATGTTATTTGACATAACTTCATATAAATTTTTGATCATAATAATAGCTGATCCAAATGATATAAGTCCGCCCATTGTGTATCTCTTTAGAGGTGTCAATAAAGTTAAATAAATAAATAATAAATGCTATGTACGGATAAAAACTACTACTAATTCCATTCAATTTTGTTACTGAAGTGTTAATATTTCAGGTCATATTAACATCGCTGTAGTCGTGTTCAATACCACATAATTTATGCAGGCGCTTGGAAATTTAAAAGACACAGAATAATGTGTTAGTTACGTAAAGATGTGCAAAATGCAATGCAAAATAGGTATATTATGTCATTCATGATATACAAAAATGTATATCAAAATTATTTAAATTAAAAATTATAATCAGTTACTTGTTATGTTGATTAAGTTGGATCATAAGTTCTAATTTAAGACAAATGTCAAGTTGGTTAGTTTTTTTTCTCCTTGGAAAAAAAAAATGTTTCTTATTTCCTATTTTAGAGATTTCAAAGGACAATAAAATTTTTAATGACTATTTATATTTTAGGCCATGCAAAAAAATCGATACAAAATACGACGCTAAAATTTCTCGGAAAATTTTCAAATTATAATTACCTACAAAAAACTTAAATGCATGAAAAAATAATGCATCTAAAGTGAAGCCGTGTATTAATACTTTGGTTAACCGCGGTATTTTCGTTGACTTATTACTTCGGCTTGGCTCCGGATTCGCTGAATGGAGACAGAAAGCGGCTTCCCTCGTGTACTATTTATATAGTGCTGGAAGTCCCTTTTACTTTAATAAAATTTTATCAGACAGATACTAAAGGATGCAGGTAATACTGCAAGAGTTTTAATGATACTGAATGCTTTGATAAGTAGACTTGAGTAAGCACCATAGACGTAAAATGACTGAAGCAGTTACGAGTATGTAAGTAACTTGGTAGGTACTTCGTTTGTGCTAAAAGCTACTATTATGTAAGCATACTATTATGTGTATATTTCCTTACTATTCCCGGTTAATACTGTGATCATCTATGGATACTTATAAATAGGCTTTTTGATATTCTTAATGGTAATTACAGTTATAAACCTTTAGTAAAGGATGCAAAGATAATTTTAAACGTTTGTAAAGTGAAATCAGGTCAAATGGACAGTTTCGAAAAAATTTATGGCATGATTTACGCTAGAACGCGTTCACCAAATTCTTAATGACCTACTTGGCTGGCACAGTTAATGTTCGTCGCATAATGTGAATCGTTGCAACTTTCAACTTTATATTTCAGCTAATAATATTCACATAGTGCTTTTGTGAAATATAGCCCGACCCGGCTTGGTTGAAGAACACACAAAATATATCAGAATCCAATTAATAGTTTACTAGTGAATTACTTTTGCCATACTGCCGACAGTTATTTTATTTATAAACTTGTTTTTGCCCGCAGCTTCGCCCGTTGAATAAGTATCATCAAGAATTTGTGTCAGTGCCATCTGTTGATTGTGCGCCAGAAAACTTTCCAATAAACGTGCAAAGCATCCAAAGGGAACATATTTTCGGGATGAAAAGTATCCTATGTGCTAATCTAGGTTACAGTCTACCTATGTGCCAAGTTTCATCAATGTTCATCTTGTAGTTTTTGCGTGATTGACTAACAAACATCCAAACTTACAAACTTTCACATTTAATGTTAGTAGGAAGACGTACATGTTGATAATTTTTGCAAAATTATATAATATTCAATTTCAGATAAAGCATTAAGGAATAACGGCATCTACCGAAAGGTAATGAAGTGAAAGGTGAGAGACATTTTACTATCTCTTTGATACCTTTTATAATTCTGTCGTAATACCCGGGTGCTCGTTTGCTTAAACTAGCTTGTAATAAAATTTAATTTGACTGCTGCTAATCTTGTCCTTGGGATCCTTTCAACAACCCACGCGAAAATTTTATTTTGTTGTCTTCGACGTTTCTATATTCTTGCTTTCATGTTATTACAAAAATAATTAGATCTAACTAGTATTTGGTATTCATTCATGGTTTCAAGATTATTATTATCTTCTTCTAATGTTTATGATATGTATGTTTATGACGTGTCTGTAATGTAATGTAATTTTACATTAACGATTGTTTTTATCAACTGAGTGTTGACCAATATAATAATTCCTTAATCACATTAGTAAGTAGTTAATCATTTTGTTCAGGTACATCTTTTATTGTATATCTGTACCTTATCTTGCAAATAAAGATGATTTGATTTGATTTGAACATATTTCCAGGATGAAAAGTACCCAACCTATGTTCTAATCTAGGTTTTCATCTATATTAGGACTTACAAATAACATGCGCAAAGAATAATATAAACATATCATCACCTTGTTATAGTTGTTATACCTATTTACGAGTATTTATATACATAACTTTTCAGTTTTTTCCATTATCATATCCAATCAATCTCCAACATAATTCCAACGTATACTCTTTCAGAGTACATACATTAACGTCTGCAAATATGCGAACGGTGTTTCCACCTTGTTTAGCGGATATTGCCCTGTAAAATATTCTTTTTTTTTAAAACTTCATCGTTTTCGTATTTTCCATCTACAAAATGAGAGCAAGTTTGACTAAAGTGAAGTCAAATAATTATTGTTCAGAGATAACGTGAAAACCTGTTGACGTAGTTTGATATTGACTTGTATTATATGAATTATCATATACCAGTGAAATGAATTGAATATACGTACCTAGGATAGGTAAGTCGTACGTTTTAGCCTGATTATGGAGGATTAAATCGGGCTAATTTGCATGAAGTTCGAAGGAAGTTTAACCGGTTAAGTCTACTTAACGTGAATATATATTATATTATGTGTCAATAAAGTTTTATAAATAAAAATAATCAATAACAAAAATAAATAATCATCATTTCTTTGTTTAGTTTTAGGTTATTATAGGGTATTTTTATGTACCTATTTATTATTTCTTTATTGTACCTATTAACATATTAGTATTTAGTTTACACTATGGTTATACCTGTCTACACATTAGTTAGTCTATGAAGTATAGGAGCGGACCGATTCATATTTATTAAAGATTTCTATGCACTAATGTTAAGCCGTTTTTAAAGTTAAATAAAACAGAGCAATAAATACATTTTGGAGAGTCATCTTCTCAATACTTCCCAAACGCGACTTATTTTCCACTTGTGGATAAATGGAAACGAGTCCGAAAACCGTATTTAGGAAATCCGGATCCCTGTCGTATTGAAATTGCATTGCAAGTGGATCGTAGTTCGTGGGTTAGATTGTAATGGTATGGGAAAATTTTGCAATTCGATTGTAAATGCGGTTTTCTTAATACCTACAATACAACTAAAGGTGTTGTAGGCATTAAAATCAAACGTTTATTCAAATGATAGTTGAATAAAAATTATTAAAAAAATTTTAAAAAAAAAAAGCTTTTTATAACTTTATTTTATTTTCGTGCATTGTCATCGGAACCAAATATGTGTGCCAAATTTCAGCTCGATAGCTTCAGTGGAAGTG
>DWTT01001625.1:0-11378 GCA_018250895.1 Carterocephalus mandan | reverse complement strand
AAATTCAAACCACCAAACCAGTATCATCGACGCCGTTTTATTTTTTATTACCGCCCGCAGTAGGCACCACCCACCCCGCCAGCATTTCCAAGCCATTTAATATTAATGTGCATTTTCGTGGAGAGAAGATTCGTATAAAGCCCTCGTCTGTACAAGAGGAAGACGGGCCACAATGGACAAGAGGTTTAAATTTTAATTGTGCTGGCCTTTATAAGAAAAGCTGTTAGTTTTACGATTTTTGGGATTGTGTATTTCTGGATTATAAAGTAGAATTATATGTATATTATACATATAAGATAAATGTACCTAGATAGGTACAGCCTACACCTTGAATTGAAATGAAGGTAACCAGTTCCTTTTTCAATATCTTCCTCCGTTTATAAAACTTAAAAGCTCCTCCAATTTTCATAAGTAAATTCAATTTCTATCTACATAATTCCTGCAGAAAACCGAGTAATTTAATAAATAAATTCATAGAAATATTACACTTTAACAACCATCCTAGTGTTACTAGATTGAAATCATCACATCTTAAGGGCTTAACAAATAATTTAAAGTAATCCACTGGAATCTATGGAATCTTGCTATTTTGAGCTGCATTCTGTCGTCAGTCCATCTGGTCGGAGTGCAGCCAATACTTTCCATCCATAGTTTCCATCTTAGTCCTCATTAATAGCATCACCTCTATAGATATCCAAACTAAGATATCCTAACTTAAGTAGGGCAGGTACACTACTGTACAAAATACCTGCAGATAAACAAAGTCAGAAATCTAGAATAACTTACGTAGGAAACTAAATCTCACTATTCTTATGCAGGCTTGCACACTGCAGCCGGCCTTATAGGATTTATTACTTGTAGTTAAAAGTAGTGCTGAACGGAACAAAACTGTAGTTGGAAACAACAATTTCCAATAGATAAAGCGGAGACAGATTCCAAATACATTAGGCGGTGACGATCAGGATATCCGAAAGGCACGCTCACACTAATGCTGGTTCTTCACTAGGTTTTATTCGCAACTGGAAGCAATTGATGTAAATCTTACGTGCACCACCCGACTCATTTTGATTTTCAAATGTAGACTGAACAGTATGTTTTCCATATAAAATGCGAACCATATTTTACTGCGGATAGCTCATAACAATATTACAGAGGAATGATATTGTTATCATTATACTTCGATAATATGGTGTAACGTTCGTTTTAACTGTTATCTACCAATTGTATATTAGATGACACAACCCAGTGGCTATCGAACGTGCCGTATCGTTAAGGGGATGTGGGTTCATGACATGGATGAATTTTGTTTCTGATGAGTAAGAATTAATCATTTAATGTTCGTTACCAACACTAGTGTGACGTATGTTACTACTTATGTAAACAGTTTGATGTAGTATATGCAAAACGAATTGTCATACGATACAATAGGCATAGGCACTCAGCGTTACAACCCCAAGTAGGCAGGCGCCTTAGCGCGACGCGGAGCGAAGGGGTGAAACTATTAAAAATTCCACAAGAGCGCCGTAACGCGGTACATTTTTCGGGTGAAGAGATCGTGAGTGGAGTGCATGACACGTTTATTAGAAATTTCGCGGCTACCGGCTCGTATGAGCTTTATCGTGTTACAGCTTGGCTTAAATGCTTCGCTAGTTTCACGCTTCGAATATAGTTTCTGCTGGGAAACTCTAGACAAGAGAAGAAAGGAGAAGTTAGCTTATCTATTTACTGTTCTATGATTGGAACTAATACATCAGAGGCCTGGCTAGCCCGATAACCTTTTTCAATCAACTCTTGCATCAGCATGTTCTGATAATGTTCAGGGCCTAACAGGTTATAAAGAGAGACCCTTACAAAAGGACGAGGTTGCAGTGCAGCAAAGTTATTGTAACAAATAAGTTGACCGTTAAAATAAAATAAACAAGGAAAACATATTATAAACCCTTAAAAGGATTTTTAAAACACCCTGTAACACGTTACTAGGACTTTTACGTGTTACTAGGTTTTGTAAAAATCCTAGACAAAGGTTCATAATCTTGTAACCGTTCTGAATGAAATGAAGTCCATTGAGGAGTCCGAGATCCGAGTGTCTACGTAAGAGGCAACGTACAAGTGGCTGCCTTTTCAGGAGGGCGACAATGGCCCGGGCGAATCGTAATTCCTATTTTACAAATGGCCCGCGATTTATGCGACACCTCTGTGATTATTCGCTCCTTCGCCGTAAATTACTCGAGTTGGCCGTAAGAGGATTTTGTTTTCGGATTTATAACGGTTATTCCGTAATTCGTGATTAGGGGCGCCACTGTTTGGACTTTATTGAGCTGATAGTTATTGTCGATTGGAAATCTAGTTAGGGACTTGATGTTGTATGTTTTAAAATACTCGACATTAATATCACCATTGACAATTGAATTAATATGTACTATAGGTACAACTTGTACGTACAACTTATTAGTTCCATTGTGTTCCACGTGATTCAATTTTTTGTTCGTTTTTGTCCATGTTAAAGTCATAAATAATTTCCAGCATAATTAAAAGAAAGCGGTGACAGACGTACGTACAGATGGAGTAAAAATCGGCACTGCATGCCTGAGCGTTCACCATAATGTTTCCGAAGTCATGTTAAATCTGCCAATCGCACATTTCCGAGAGGAAACTCGCGCCCAACATTGGGACATAGAAACTGTCAGCGTTATAACGTTATAACGTAAGCCCATTATGAATAGGACCTGTGGTCAGGTTCATTCAATACTTGACAGAGGTATTGTGGCAAAAAAACAACAAAAGTACGTTACTTTTTCAAAGATAAATAAGATTCTATTTGATATTTCAACAGGTTACAAACCTAGACCATAGACAAGTAGAGGAAGCAATAAACTACTCTCCGCCACATGAGTCGGAACTGTTGAGTGATCTGATGAACAGATAACGTTTTATTTATGCATTGTTGCACTTGAATTAAGCTACCCATATTAACGCCCGTTTATTATAGAATTTTATGGGCACTCTTTGATGCAGCTGTTTGTACGTACCTACCTAATATTCAATATTAAGATAACCTTTAAGTCAAGCAATTTTCAGGTTGGTGTAAGTATCATATAATTAAGCCGTATCCTTATGTAATTTGATAAAATTCATGATCAGTAGTAATGTTCTTAAAAGTTAAGTGCCTGCATTTATTAACGCGTAGCAGGAAACAACGAAAATATGGAGAAACAAAGTCACTTAACACAGACCTAAAGTTAAAGCTAAAACGCAACCACAGGAATATAGCAGAATTTCTTTTACACTGTTAAAAGGCCTATTAACATTATTTTCTACTTTAAATAAAATCTGATCTCATTTTTTATTCTGTAGAGCAGTCACGGTTGTTTAATTTATCTATTCTAAAAACGTGTTAATTACTCAATGGTTGGCTGGTTTCATTTGTTTAAATAAACGATGGGCGGTTGAACTTCGTTTTCGTTAAAAGCAACCGACAGGCGGTTTAATTTGTTTACGTTAAACGACACTTATGGTAATTGGGGAAGTTTGCTTCATTGAATACGGAATATAACTATAAAGAAGTGAATTAATTTCTCAAAGTTTTAGTCTTAGTTTATCAAATGAATGAAAACTTTAGATTTGCAACCTATGTACAAGTCCCTTCCTCATTATGATGTATAATATTCAGAAGGTAAAGTATATTTCAAATGACACTAACAAGTATAAATATTTCTTAAATACACATTGATTTAAGCAAATCCGGGCGCAGTCGGCATATGGATGGGGGGGGGGCACTATTGACAAAATTTCATGACGCCTTCGTGCTTCAGACGGCACGTTAAGCCTTTGGTGGTATTCGATATTAAAACAACCGTTAATCCTTGTCGATATACTCGTGGTGAACAGAAAACATTCGACACTGGGTTAGCCACTAATCCTCTACCAATCCGCACTGGAGTATACTAGCTAGACTTTGCTAACTATGGCTATGGCCCAACACAGGCCACATATGATTTAAATTGTCGATAAATAAGTTATTACCTATTACTGTCCCATATACATAATATTTAATTTAGAAGCCTAATCGATCAGAAATCGAAATGACCTACTCGTACCTATAACGAAACGACCAGATGTTTATCTAGAAAAGTTATAATACCACTAAACGTTCATTATACGGCAATTAAGCACGTATGGAATTACAGTGGTAATCAAATGCACCCTTATGTTAATTGAAAACTATCTGTTAGTGTTAAGTGTAATCTATTGCTTCAATGTTCGACATGACTTCGAATTAACACACATTATCACATAGATAGCATCTTTAGCGACATGTGGGACGTACGGTGTATCTTAATCTTAATACACCATTTAAGATACTGATGTTCATACTTAGTTGTCGATATTTCAATTCATAAATAAGAATTATCTTTTTAAATTAATAGCGAAACGTAGAAGAAAGGTCAAACTTAGATTAATAGTCAATTCTCTATTACAATTTTATTAAGGATACGGTTTTAAAAGTTACTCTATTCTACGCATAGGTATAGGATATTATATTATATAGGATATTAATATGATATTTCATACCCGTTAATAGACTTTCAATCAATTTTTTAAACGACAATGAAATAATCCTGAAGTATTTAATTTGAAATTAGACTAGAAATTATAAGAACCATTATCAATCATCCCATTTGTAAAGTAATGATAATTGACGACAGTAGGAAGGTATTATTTCAAAAAGGATTAATCGTTGACAAGAAGTTAGGGCTCGCATAAATATCTCATTAGACCGAGATTTATTGTCCAAACAGTCACGAAACAAAAAAAAAGTTTGAAAGCAAACGTTCTGATAATTACTTGTCAACATGCGATTCTCTATTCGGTGCTCACTGGTTAATTTGGTTTTTTATTTGCCGCAATATATCATTTTGTTAATGACACCTAAATGAAGAGCTATCACGAACACAATAGACTAAAACTTCTTCGCAACTCGTAAAAGAAGGTTAATAAAATTTTAACTGCGAGTGTGCCAATCGGCTAGTAAGGTGAGGAGTTATATCGTTCACAAATTACCGTGTCAATGAAACGAAAGTCATTGGAAGCTTGTAAAATAAAGCCGGGTAACTATACCTTAATGCTGCTTTAAAAGAAAACAAAAATTATTATGAATCCATGGGAATTTTATGGGATACTTTTTAACCTTACATTTCAGGGGGGCTCACAAAATTCCTAAACTGTATTAATTGTGGTCATAAATGTCAGCAAAAAAATAGAATTGCAATTGTTGATACGGGAGGAAGAAAGACGTAACCAGATATTAATTTAAATATTTACGTGCGAATAACATCGCAGATTTTAACAAGCACTTAAAGATACGCCATTTGTTGTTCTCAGCATAATAATGCAGCTGTCCGCCGACGCATGACGGCCAATAAAAACCCGATTAAAATTTCGATCCCGATTATAAAGATAAGAGCACACTGCACAGGAAAGGTGACATTCGGTGAGCATAAAAGTTGGAGGGATCGCTAAACGTTCTCGTAATTTATCGACGGGTTGACCTCGGTTCATTTACTTTAAACAAATTGTTAATTTTTCGATAACTATCATCCGGAACAGATGGTTAAACCGTGACAAATCAACTGTACGAAAATTCGATCCGTCATGCCTTATTAATAAAGGTGGTTCTCGATTGGAGTGTTGAAGATTCTTGATGTTTTTTCACGCGGTAATTGTCGGAGGTAGGTTGGCATGTGCCAGTTATGAGACAGGTTGACCACATGTGGTGCAATCTGCTTGGGTATTTTATAGAACTTTTAAATTATAATGTGACGGCCTAATCAGTTCTTTTGGATTAATGTAATTTATTAAAGGATCAATGGTATCAAGCAGTATCAACACTTCAAATTGACCAATAAAATTTCATTGAAACTTGTTAGTGTGCATAAGCGGATTAACTAAAGCATTTTACTGCAGTTTTGTTTGTACTTTGGTTCTACTGTTTTGGTGATACATATTTATTTTTATATAACACACTAAGTACCTACGCTTAGGTCAGAATGCAATTTAGTGAAAATAATAGCTGACACTGCACGTCGGATGATGCGGGGAAGGTGTACACAGCTTTGTGCACAGAGAATAAATCTTCTGGGAATAGAAAATATACGAATAAATACCAACAATTTAATATTAAATATATTAAAAATAAAGTTGAATGTTAGGGTTAACAATTTACGACTTTCTCTGTTCACAGTACACCTATGTATCACACCATGCGCGTCTGTATCTAAAGCGCGACATTTATTCACACGAGCCATTACCGAACGTCACGAAAAGTGCCATTAACATAAAAGAAAAAAGAGAAACTACTTTCAAACTCAATATCAGAATCTTTTGTATAGCAAATCTACTCTCGATGCTCTCGCTTGGCGGCGATCCGTTAACACATTGATTATACATCAAGGAAAATAAAAAGGAAATAGCGGTACAAAAAGCCGGCCGTAACGCAACGATTTCAATCAGACAAAACGTTTTGCGTTTTTATGGTGGCCTGCCATCGCGACTATCTCGTTCTGAAACAGATTATTTCTCATTTGATTTATGACGGCTGAATCTTCCAACGATATTATGTTTTGGTCATCCGTTCGATTCCTATTTGAATGCTGAGCGCCGAATGGGGTGGTATGAGACGGGGGTGGCACTCGTACTATATTAATCTCAAATCCATTTGTTGTAATCTGCACTCGATATTGGAGGTTTAAATCTTAGATGTAAGGTCGAGTTTACTTTTATTGTAGAGCGAGTTAGGACGCTTCAGAGATCGCCGGCGATAGAGGTGAGAGATGAAACAGTAGCATCGTATTCATTTCGCGGATGTATAGCGCCGTCCCATTCGCGCGCCCTGCGGGAGATTACGGCTCTAGTATGTATCAGATTTGGGTTTTATCGTTTTATTGCTTATTCTTTTTAGATTTTCAGCGGCGAAGGCATATCATTTTGTTTTTAATGCGACACATAAATAACGGCACACCGGGCCAGTGACTATAATGGCTCGTTTAGGGAAACATCCGGAAGTGAGCTCTACTCGTTCCGCTGCAGTAGGTAATATCAGTAGGAAAGTAGACTTTAGAAGCAAATGTCTAATTTTATTATTACATCGCTGCGACCCATAGACGTCCCACTGCTGGGCAAGGGCCGCACAGACACTGCTGCGGGAGGTCTAGAGCATTGCAGGGCTTTGCTTAACTCTTTCGATCACATTGAATCGACGCGAGCCGTTTGGCTATGGACGCTACAGCCGTTGGGCTATGGACGTTACATTATGTAAGTATTAATAAAAACATAACTGACGACTTTCCAGATATGAGGTTAAAATCTTGATCTTTGTTTTTCTTCATAAAATTATGAGCTTTGTATTGTGTGTCCTAGGTGCGTTATTTTAATTTTAATAAGATTTGAGTGAGTTTAAGTAACTAACTTATAAAACTTTCCAATAACTTTTCAATGAAATTATTTTTATTAAATCTTATCACATATCAGAATAAAATAATTTCATAAATTAATTCTACTCAAATGCAAAATTCTTTATGACCAAAGCGACACTCGATTTCGTCAAATATTAACTACCAATAACAGTCCCTCCTACTATGTATAATCTTCGTACCTACGAAATAACTACCTACCTACTACTTTCCTTCGTTTAGAGAGCCCGATCACCTCATAGCGCAATAAATGGTTTTTTGACTTTAAAACTTTGGAGGTGTTTAAAATACATAGAAAACCAAATAGGCCAATATATGAAACCTAATTTCTTCCATATAGAGATCGCCCGGGTCGGTACCACCGCTCGCCACGGTACCTTACTAGGTACCTTTTACCTTCTACCGTGTAATAATTTGTTTTTCAAGCAGTTGTTGTCCGTTTGGCACGGTTTCCGGTTTCACTTACATACTTCTAATTACTCAGGCATGCAAGTTTTTTCAATATTCACAGCATGTGACATTTTTTAATGTCTAAAATGCGCACATTCTTGTAACTATGAAAAGCCATCGGTGCATGTCGCCTGGATTCGAACCTACTTCTCCTCGAGTGAGAGGATGTTAAAAAGCCACTGCACCACATGTAAAATAAATTAAAAAAATATATCATTAACATTCTCACACACGGCCATCTGACCCCAAAATAGACGCGAGCCTGCACTAGAGGTGTCAGAGACTGATATACATACATACTTCGATATTTTTCAATAGATAATTTGAGATCCAGACACAGAACAAACAGAAGTATTTGTCACACGAATGTTTATCCTGAGCAACAAACTGAGCTGAACAAGCAGGTAGTGACTACCGATTGCGCCAACGGGCCCATCGAATGTAAGTAAGGCTATGATCGTGTCTATTATTTACGTGTAAATATGTACGTGTATGAATAAAATAAATAAATAACTGTGCCATCGGACCGCAAGCACATATCGTGAAGCAGTACTTCAGAATAACGAAAGTAATGCTTATAATAATAATTACAAACTCATTTTATGACATCATTGCTCATTTTAAGAAGTGATTTTAAAAAGGGGGTTATTCGGTGGGGTGAGTATTCTCAGTGAGTAGTTATTCTGCTGCGAAATATTTCGTGCGCCACAGCTGGCGACCGTCCAGTCGCCTGATGACAGCTTATGAATATTTTCGCCAAAATTCACCTCTTTTCCATTGAACGGACATTTTCTTATTTAACTTTTTATCCTAGACTATACGAGTACGTCCGCACACAGCATTGCATTTTATTCAGAATGCGCAGTTTGAGTAATGAATTTTTGTGATTTCTTCAGCTTGGAATGCTTTTTAAGTTTTTTTCGTTTGTAGGTTGAAGTGATTGTTTTGATAAGAACATTCTACCTCCGCCACTTTTTTGTGATATTGAATGTTTTTAGTTTCATTTGATTTAACTGCTTTCATTCCATTACGGTAATAGTGGATTGAAGTAATTATTACATTAAAATAAGTTGTAGGTATTTCAATTATATAAACCTAGTTAAGCTGGATTAATTTAGCCTTTTTTAGACAAATTAATAAGCTCATTAGTCTACCTAAGTAGCTAAGTACATAAAGTGTTAGCGGTCCTGCAGCTCGAGTATACCAAGCTGCATCTAATTAAGGCGTTGGTTGCTAATGTATCCTTATAACTTTAGACATCGAGTTGACCACTCACCACTCCGACAATTTACAATGGGGCAGCGTGTTGAAATATGTCACAAAGCCCTCTCAGTTGTGAAAATAGACCTGCCTGCGTGCCCTGTAGAATATTATCCAATTCCACGATAATTCAATAAACGTCTGATAGTATTTTCAAATTTACGAAGAATATTTTGCTACAATTCAAGTTTGAAAAACAATAGTTTCTAGTATGACTACTCTCCAATAGATGTCACTGCTTGCCTAATGAAATGCACCCGAGTCGCCGCCCGGCGCCGCATGGGGCGCCACGATCGACCATTGTTTCCATCCCCGCATCACTCCAACTTCGATAACGCATAAATTCAACGGGTTCGAATCTTTTGTTTTATCTCTATAACGTATGGACACTGCGAAGTGAGTCCGTATGATACTTCGATGTTTCTTTTGTCTTTATTAATGAAATATGTCGCTACACAGAGCTACGGCTTATTTTATTATTTTAGTTACTTTGTTATCACGACTTTATCTGCCGTGTAGAAGAGGGATGCCTCGAAACGTAAATTATGAAGGTATTGTTCGGTCCGGGTCAACTCCAAAGAGGAACAATAGGATCGAATTATTTAAGCTGGGAATAATAAATTTCATATTAACAAGAGTCGACACTACCTTACTGTGGACCTACTACTTTATTGTAAGTTCAAAATAAACTTCCAAGTCTTTGAGTTCAGCCGGCTTCGAAAGTAATTTCGCGTTTAATTTAGAAGGGCGTCATTAATCCTAAGTTATTAGGGAGTTCGCAAACACCCAAGCTATCATCTCTTCTCTCTTCAACGCGGGAGGAAACTAATGAGCCGGTGAACAAATCTACGTGCTTGTTGTGTTTGACTATAGGTACTTTAATATTAAACGCTTGTCTTGCTAACTCAACTCACCTTAAACACAGTCAGTAAATATACTGTTGAGCGATCCACTGTAGAAAAGAATAATTATACCTAGTATTGGTATGGTTTATTTGTCGAAAAAGTTGTAAGCTTATTGGGAACGCTTTCTTCTTTAGCTGAGACCTTGCCTGCACGCAGATAATCTATAACTATTCTAAACCTTTTTACTGTCCCGCTGTTGGACACGGGTTACCTCTCGGGCTGGAACGAGTGAAGCCAAAATTAAAGCACGCTGGACAAGCGTGGATTGGTAGACTTCACAATATGGCAGTTTGGAAAACTGTCATGAGAGCGGACTCGCCAATTTCCCGCGCTCTCACCGCGGCGCTCAACGCCTTTCTAGATGTATAGCTTGAGTTCGATTTGCTTGCGGTCGGAAATATTATGTACCTATATGCAGAAGATTTGTGAGCGAGAAGTAATTGTGGTTTTTATAATTATTGTAAATGGTGAAGTTCAATTTAAGTGTAAATGGTTTTAACTGATGTAACATAAATTTAGTAGTACCTATAGTAATAAATAGATTAATATTAATTTTGATTCGCCCTTACCTATACCACAGAAGAATTATCATTGTGGTTACACCACTACTACATTAAATCTTAAAATACAGAACTTAAAAACATGACAGAAAGTCATTGGTGCATGCCATTGGAATTTTGAACCTGAACCCTGTAGCATGAACACATTAATACGACATGGACACTAAGTTCATCTATGACTGGTTTATTTATCGTGATCTGATTTCTAATGGTGCAATTCACTCTCTTCTCGTGTAGTCCTTTCAGTTCACTGGTAGGTTGGGTATGATCTAAATCTGTAATCCAGCTAATTTTCTGTGAGAACAGACAATTCGTCACGATTACGACCCTCTTGTCACCCTTTCGGTAAACAGGTCAACGTTCCATAACGTCATAATTTGATCTGACCTCTTGGACATTAAATTATGAGAGCATAGATAGAATTTACTTTTAAAATAAATATTATCTTCTAAATTTACCGCCAAAAGTATTTTTATTTGATTTTTATGTATCACTTTTATAAAGACCATCCGCTCTTGGACATGAGTCTGTCCTAGTATTAGTGACACTCACAAGTCTGTGTGTCTCAAAACTCTCACAAATAGTCTCTGACTCAAACGAATCTTTTATTTTTTTCAAGATAGCCCAAGTGTTATATCAATTAAAATTAATAATATGATACTTTTAGCAACCCGAAGGGAAGCTCAAATAAAATGAAAACATGTTAAATAAGTACCCACTTCGGCATCAAATAC